>APFE031428466.1:14020-37299 GCA_000404065.3 Pinus taeda
ATTGATTTTAATGTAGATGCTGATTTCTAATTATATTTGATTATTTGAACTAGATGCATTTATTTCAATGTTGATGATTTCTAATCCTATTTGATTGCTTGCACTAAATACATTGATTTAAGTGTAGATGGTGATTTCTAATCCTATTTGATTGCTTGCACTAAATGCATTGATTTAAATGTAGATGTTGATTTCTAATCATATTTGATTTCTTGCACTAAATGCATTAATTTCAATGTATATGATTTCTAATCCTATTTGATTGCTTGCACTAAATGCATTGATTTCAATGTAGATGGTGATTTCTAATATTATTTGATTGCTTGCACTACATGCATTGATTTTAGTGTAGATGTTGGTTTCTAATCCTATTTGACTGCTTGCATTAGATACATTGATATCAGTGTAAATATTGTTTTCTAATCTTATTTGATTGCTTGCATTAGTTGCATTGATTTCAGTGTATATGTTTATTTTGATTTGATGTAATTGTATGTATGATGCCGCATTAATTTTAAAGTGATTGGATTAACATTATTCATTGATTTCAGTGTAAGCACAAAAAATTATTGACAATGTACATTGATTTTTGTGTTATAGTAATTCAACCTATTAACATTGGAGAGCAAGAGACACAAGATATGATGTTTACTACAACAACTTGAGTTAAAGATTTAAATGGTTTGTGATTTCAACTCTCCTTTTCATATAATCGATATGAAAATATGACAAAAGTAACAAGGGTGACAATAAGAATAGTAGAAGTAAATAGTTTGAGATTAATCACAATGAAGACTATTTGTAATTGACTACATTCTTATTATTCACATTTTCTATCATTCAACAATATTACATTGTCAGGTTGCGTTCAAAATTTTTATTTCATCGTTTTTCATCATTAAAGTTATTAACAATATTTGTCATCTCAACAAACTAAGGTAAATAAGAAATTTTAAAATTAAAATGATCAGATTAATCCCATACATATTAGAATATTTAAAATTATTGTATTAATATTAGATGTATTTATATATTATTGATCAAATTAATCATATGTTCGATAGATTTTCCCTAACCGCACATGACTGAAACTAGCCTAGATCCATCTTAACTCCGGATCTATCAAGCACGAAGAGGGATCAAATCTCTCAAGATGCAAACCTTTCCTCAAGTATTGCACTCAAAAAAGATGTTTTCACCTCGATATATTTGATCCCTCTCGATGCTTGATAGATCAAAAGTTAATATGGATCTAGGTGTGTTTAATTTAATTTGATTTTTATTTTTATATAATTTGACTTAGTCAAAATGTTAAATAGAAGATTACCTCTACATATTAGGGTTGGAACCTATCAACACAAATGTATAGCAAGTTTATGCTTAGGCATTAAAAAATTGTTAAAAGAGTGGTTTTCCTACCTCTAGTCTATAAACAATTTCACTGCAAAACAAGATTTCTTAGTTTGTTTATCCTTCCTAGAAATATTTTTTCAAACCATTTTTCCAATAAAAGTAAGAACAATGATTTATATATATAATTTTTTAAAATAACATTCCTCTTTGGAGAGAGAAAATTAATTGTAATTTTATGCCTTTAAATAGGCTACATTAGAGAACAACACCATGTGAAAAACCATTGGTAATTTGATCGATTCAAAATGTTTAAATAACATAACATAACATAAAAATAACATAACAATAATAGAACATAACAAGATATTACAACATGTTTCCCATATGGGTTGAAGAGTGCCTCTAAGAACAATGATAATAAGTCAAAACCCATATCTCTCAAAGGAATGAAATGAGGGGACAAAGGAATGGCTAATGACGCACCTGATCTTGGTGCAGGTGACACCGAGCAGAACAAGAATGTAGTACTGTATGGTAAAGTAGATTTTCCCCACCACATGGAGGCAATGGTGGTAGAGGAGGAGGCCGTATTTGGGGTGTGGTGCCATTTTCTATGCTTCCGACCGAAAGGATTACACATTCGACCTCGTGCTTCTCAACAAACAAGAATGCGGTCTCATTATTCAAGCAAGGCAAGGCATGGAATCCTGAGTGGGCATCCATGGTTGCCTCTTTGTTATACATGTCAAAGAATTCTTGGTAAGCCATTCATAATGACCCTTTGTGACTATTTACTTTCCACTGTGTTTCCCTTATTACTTTTAGTGATTTCTCTAACATTGGGGGGGTCATCATTCTTGAAGGAGTCTATACAACTATTGAACATGATTTTGGAATTGATAAAGAAGTTGTTTCCATTTGTGCACATGAGGTCATGAGGTCGAATCTCCCCAAGCAACCTTTCTCTTATTTTCCCCTTGTGGACAAATAAAGAAGGGAGGAAACACACTTTGATGTTATGAACTAGAAATTTTATAATTATTCAGGAGAGGAGTATGATATAGACAATTTATTGTCTTCACCTCCATTACATGCACTACAACAAAACCCTATCATTAGCATCCATTTTTTCTTCCTTTTTTGTGTTATTTGTGTCCATTTATCAAATATGGTGTAAAACTTGATGCAAAATTTGCACTGCGTTTTGCACCAAGTCTTACACCAAGTTTAGAACTATGTATTGTAATAGTTTTTGCACCAAGTTTTATGCCAGGTTTTATGCCAAGCTTTGTGCCATCCTGTGCACCATGTTTTGCATTTACATTTGGAATCTAATTTTGTTTCACCTATTTTTAGATCATTTGTTGCATCCACTTTTTGCGCCCACACTTGCATCAAATTTTGCATCTTCTATTACATCCTCTTTTGCATCCTTTTTTAAATCCTTTTTTGCATCCATTTTTGCATCATTTTTTGCATTCCCTTTGCACCAAGTTTTTAATCAAGGTTTGTATTTAGTTTTTAATCTAATTTTGCATCTACTTTTGTTGCGTCCACTTTTGCATCTTGTTTTACATCCTTATTTACATCCTCTTTTGCATCTATTATTGTGTCCACTATTACATCCAATTTTCTCGTGCCATAATTGCACCTAGTTTGGCACCTCCCTTGGCACCGATTTTTTCTTCTAATTTTTCATCCACGATTTCATCCTCATATACAACTAGGTTTTCATCGATTTTTACATCTATTTTTGCATCCCTGTTTGTATCCACTTTTGTTTCAGGATTTTCATTAGGTTTTGTGTCTCATTTTGTATCTATTTTTGCATCGAATGTTGTTGCATCAACTTGTGCATCCTATTTTGCATCCATTGTTGCACCCATCTTTACACCCACTTTTGCATCCCTTTTTTCATCTTCGTTTGCAGCTTCATTTGCTTATTTTTTTCTTTGATCATTACATCCACTTTTGTTGTGCTACAATTTGGGCCATGTTTTTCACTTGCTGTTGTACCCATGTTTGCTTCCAATTTTTCATCCATGTTCGCATCGTCTTTTGAATCCAATATTTGCATCAAATATTGCATCTCTTTTTGTATCCACTTTTATGTTGGGTTCATGCATTGGGTTTTGCATCTCATTTTGTATCTTCTTTTGCATATATTTCCATTGCATCCACATTTTGCATCCAATTTTGCTTCTCTTGTTGCACCCATGTTTGCATCCAATTTTACATCCCTTATTGCATCTTGTCTTGCATCTAAGTTTGCATCTTTTTTTGTGTCTATTGTTAGATCCACTTTTGTTGCACTACAATTTGTGCCATACCTTTTGCCTACCATTGAAACCCACATTCGCTTCCACTTTTGCATCCACTTTTGCATCATGTTTTTGGTCCAAGTTGGCATTAAATATTGTTTATGTTTTTTGCATCTCATTTTGAATCTACTTTTACATCCACTTTTCAGGCATCCACTTTTTACATCTAATTTTTTGTCCATTGTTGCACCCATGTTTGGTCCATGTTTACATCCCTTTTTGCATCCAAGTTTGCCTCCTTTTTTCATTCAAGTTTGTGTCATTTTTTGTGTCCGTTGTTTCATCCACATTTGTTTCACCATAATTCATGCTAAATTTTATGCCTACTATTGCACCCATGTTTTCTTCCACTTTTGCGTCTGTGTTTGCATCCTATTTTGTGTCCAAGTTTGCATTAACTATTTCATTTACTTTTCCATCCACTTTTGTGTCAATTTTTCTATCTTGTTTTGCACCTACTTATGTTGCATCCACTTTTCATCCAATTTTACATCTATTGTTGCCCCCATTTTTTTTGTTCACTTTTGCATCCCTTTTCCAACACTCATCATATTTTCTACATTGATGACATTGACAATTATGAACAACTAATGACAATGTCAATAATTCTGACGATGATGATAATGAAGATGATGACGATGACATGAATTGTGATTATGATGATAATAACAATGATGATAAAAACAATGGTGGTTACAATGACAATGATGATGATGATGACAATGATTGTAATTATGACGATGCTAATGACCTTGGCCAATCTTCCCAATTTTTAAATGTTATCATTGTCATAATCATAATAATTATCTTTGACGTCGTCATCCAAGTCATCAACATCTGATCATCATTATCATTCTCATAATACAAAATATTTTATTTTATTAATTTCATTACAAATAGTTAAACACTATTGAGGTTTATTTTTTAAGATAATCATCACTAAAAGTTGGGTAAGAAAAGTGTCACATAACATTCCTCTAAGAGGAATAGGAGATATGAGATCTACATTGGAGGCTTTTGGTGATTTCCTTCCCTTGTTTCATCCATTTTTATCATCCTTAAGCCCTCACAAAATTCATAATTAATTAACAGAGAATTTCAATATCTAAATTTTGAACGTACCAAAAATTGATTTGTTTCCAACCCATTTTTTCATAGTTGTACATCATGCATCATTGAGTGCATCCATGATGCTTCCTATGGGATGGGACCTAGGTATGAACATCTTGAGAAACATAAAGGAAACTAGTGTACTAAGGCTTGGTTGTACCAACATATAGCACAACAATTTTCATCTCAATTTGGGAATGATAGAATGGAAATTGATTTTTTCCCACTATTGACATTTGTCTTAGCCTTCGCAACTAACACAAAAGCATCCTCACATGTTAGCTAAATAATAATGAACAGAGGAGTTTAACTTAGAAAATGCATAGAGAATAGAATAAATAAAGAAATCAATTAGGAGACTTCATATGAATCCAAGGAACTTTGAGGCATGAAATAACATTGTTCTTAACATTATACTAGAATTTATCCATTTGTGTAGCTATAACATTAGGCTATGTCATAAATGTAGTGGATACAGAAACTAGGGCTAACAAGTTTTTCATGATCCATGAAGCTACCAATGATCAGGTTTGAGGCATTAACATTTAGTTCTTGCTTGGTATGGTGTATAACATACCCCAACATCTTATTGTTGACCCATACACAAAAGTTGAGGCCACTCTATGATTGAAAATAATGTTATTAGGGTTAGGGTTTTATATAATTGAGAAACTTGGTAAAATCCCTAGAGGTGACTTTTCACATTGGAGAAACAACTTACCTTTCATCACTAACTTGCATCATCACCCTTACAATGCATATACACGTCCTAATGGAGTACGTATGACTACCAATAAACCATCAAAACCTAGATTAAAGCACTTGCAATAAATTTATCTAAGTCTTAAGAAAACCCAAAGGCATCAATCCCAACTTCCAAAGTTATTTATAGTGATGCCATGGTTTCACCCAGAATATGCATGTAAATTTATACATACGAAAAAAAATAGTATTTTACCCCATTCTCATAACTGAACCTTGAGAACCGGGTTGACATAATAACTTCCCCATTTGACATAGTAACTTCCCAATTAGTAGTATAGTTAAGTCATCTTAGCTAAATTGGGGACTCGACACTAGATGCCATCGGTATCTAGTCAGGGATTTACAGGATCGGTTTAGTTAGGACTTATTTTATAATAAGTGAATTGTTGCAGGTTGAACCAAAGGTCATGGAGAGGGATAAATATTGTAATATGTTGTAAAGAGAGGGGGTCATGCCAAAGGGGCACTCACCTGAATATTGGTTTTTTCACTTTGTAAAGAGAGGGGGTCATGCTGAAGGGCTCAAATTTTGGTGTTTTGACATTATAAAGAGGGGTGATCACACTAGAGGTCCATCCTACCAAATTTTGGTGTTGTGATATAAATTTTGGTGTTTACACTTGTTTAATAATAAAGAAGGTTGCAAGTTGTTTCATGGAAAAAAAATGATGTTTGTTTTAATTGTTGAAATATTAAAGAAGATGATGAATGTGGCAATACTTTACATGGTTTTATAGTGTTGTTATGATATTCCTCTAAATAAAAAATATAGATTGTTAATAACAAGTATCGTATTATGAGACGTAGTCCAAGTGAAGTAACTTTGTTCTAGTATTAATCGGCTGTGAATCATGTTCATGTCACACACTCAATGATCATAGTGCACCAAATATGTCATGTAACTATGTGTAGCCTCTAGGGTCATGACAAGTGGGCAACCAAGCAGGCAAAACAACAGATATACACAAAAATAATCACAACTTAACATTTTTTGCACGAGCTCATGTGCGTGGACTGGCGACAAATGGTAATTTGGTGTTTGTGGGACACGTGCACACATAATAAAATTTTGTGTTTTGAGTGAATGCTTGCACATAACAAAATTTGGTGTTTCCACATCATGCCTGCACAAAACGAGGAGGTAAGGCACATGGGAGTGTTGGGAAATAAGGCAGGACAAAAAATGGATAGGGATAAGGCTAGTAACAACTTAAAATTTATTTGGCATGATCTCTTGCGAATGAGCAAGAATCATCACAAATTTGGTGTTTCCGCAATGCACCTACATGGAAAAGAAAGCATTGTTTCCATGACATGCCTCCACGAAACACTGAGTCAAGACACAGGGAAGTACTAGACAACAAGGCATGTTGAATGAAAAATAGGCACAAGGTCGGTTGCAGCTTATAATTTTTAGCATTCCTTCATGTGCATGACTAAGAAATGGAACAAAATTTAGAGTTCTATATCCCTACGCACAAAAAACAAAATATGGTGTTTTCGAGGCACATGCACATGGGACAAAATTTGGTGTATACATGATGTTCACATACATGGAATGATATTTGGTGTTTCCAAGGTGTGCCTGTACAAAATGAAATTTGGTGTTGTTGAGGAGAGGCTACATGGAACACAATTTGGTGTTTTCATGTCACACTGCAAGGAACAAAATTTTGTGTTTCCACAACATGCCCACATGAAACAAAGGCATAAGGCACAAGCGAGAACTAGACAACATGGTGTGTAGAATAATGGATAGGCATAGGGTTGGTCACAACTTAGCATTTTTGGCACAACTTAACATCAACACCAAATCTGGTGTTTCCATGGTGCACCTGCATGGAATGAAATTTGGTGTTTCAACAACACTCCTATGTGAAATGAGGAGGTAAGTCACAATGAAGGTTTCTTTTTGGCATACCTATCCTATGTATTTGTGGTTCAATGGATATAGAAGAGGTCCCTATTTCCCTCACATTTTCCCTACATGGAAACTTCTTTACAACACTAATTGCCCCATTCCCAGTTAAGATCCTATTTAATAAAATGTGGAATAACTTGTTAAGAGTTTTGTTAAAGCAACAGTTTCAGACTTCTATGTGAATCCATCTTCAGGGGAGCACAAATTATTCTTCAGAAGATTGGTGTGGGTTAAGCTCCTATTTCCCATGTTTCATCCTCTCACTGTGCAAATCCATCACACTTTGAGCCCCTCTGCAATTTTTCTACCTCACTTATATGAATCTAGTTTGGAAGTTGTCCACTATGACAAATGGCTAGTTGGGATGGTAGAACATCAATTGTGATTCTACCTCTGACACCCTACAACTAGCTCATATGTAATTACAATTGTGGTTGTAGCATGCTCATAGCACACATCCCAATAACCCACTTGATTGACTAGATTATTAATAGTTTCTCTTTCCACCATGTCATCATGTAGTGATTTTCACTGCTTCCAGTGGCTTTTCATGTCGAAATATGAAGTATGTTAACTTCTGCCCACCCCGCAACTTATATTTTTATTTCCCCATGCTAGCAACCCCTTGTAAATTTCTTGTAACTATCCTCACATTGTTTGTTAGCTTCTTTAAGTGGTTGACCTTTGGTGGCTCCTCTTGTGTGAGAGTTCTTAATTGTCTACTAGTTATAGTGGCTAGCCATTTACCATCACCCTGTCAAGTTCGATGGCCCTATCCCCTCTCCTGAAACCTACTTTGATGGGAACACATATATTTTCACATTATGTAAGGGAGAGGAATTTCCCGCTTCCACTGGCCACTGTGAGATCCAAACAAACCAGTTTGATTCAACACATGCAGGTCTAGGTTTGGGTTTGGACAACCCAATGGAATCCTAAAACATCAATTCCAAGTTCAATCAATAGAAACTTTTCAAATTCACGGAATTTCTCCAGCCTGATTTTTTCTTGGACTCATATTTTGAAGCTTTTTTAGATTCTTCTCCAGTTGATCTTCCATATTTCATGAGAAATGTGAGTATTCATCTGGCTTTAAATTTTTTATCAACAAATTTTAATTATATTAAATTTAAAGCATTTCAAGTTCTTCTCTTTTGACAATGTGTGCAAATCATGGTTATTTTTCAGCTTAATTTTTTTTTGGATGTTACAAGCTCTTATAACAATTAAATATTAGGGTTATTATTTGGTATATGGAGAAGAAAGAGCTATAGATCATGTGTCTAAGAACACATATTGTTGACAGGAAGGGATTATTTAATTTTCTTTGACATCTCTTCCAACAATGAATTTTGTGGTGAAAAAAACAATTAGGTTTCACTTGAGGGCTCATTCTTTGAATTTCATTATCCTTGAACCTTGTGATACTACTCTTAAACAAAAGGATAGTTCAAATGAAAGTAGGATAAACCATTGAATAATGGTCTATTTGGTGAGGACATTAATGGAGCCACTGATAATTATCTGGATGAAGAACAATTATAGAAAAATGAAGAATATGATTGTCCTATCAACTCTCTAGATTGGAAAACCCTTTAGCTTATAGTTTGGATAGAGAAATCTTGAAGTTTGCTTCGTGGACTTCAATGATTGCCCTATCTTTTATAACCACCATGATGCCATCTTTGATAAAGAATTGATAGGTAAAGGAACTTTTATTATTGTTTGCAATTACTTTCTACATCCAGCAAGGAGACATCTAATTGAGATAAATGTTTATGAGAAATTGGGTCACTAGTAATCTTGTCTCCTTAATAATTTTCCATAGAATTAGTCATGTGATCAATTGGGAATTTAATGAGACTTTTCCATTTAAATTAAGTAATTGTTATGGTCACTATAGAGGGTTTGGAAATGTAATCTCCTAAAGATCTACCTAAGGGACATTAATTGTATTAGGTATGATGCATGATTGCAACCAAAACAAGGAGGAAGAAAATGAACATGGAAGGAATGTAGTGTGCATACATTACATTTACAATTCATGGCTTAGAATTTCGCTTGTGAAAAGATGACATAACAATATTTAATTCATATTTAGTAACCTCCTCATGTATCCACATGTGATCCCTTTCAATAACTAATCCGTAAGTGAGGGACTTATAGTCGACTCTCTTCATCAACATGGATACTTTGTGGAAACTAAACTCTAATATTTGTTCTTATTCTTGTACAAATATGTTGATATTCAAAATGGCCACAAGGCCTCTATCTTCCACATAGATTGCACACATCACTGAGGACTATGTTTTCAGTGAAACTCCTCTGCATGTGGATATCCAGCTAGATTGAATCACTCCAAATGAAAAAGATTGAGACACCATCATGATTCATTGTGTGTTCAGTTATTATTGTATAATGCTCGGTTTTGAATCCAATGCAAATACATGGCATAGCTACTATCATTGGCAATTAAACCCAATACTATAGATTTTTATACAGGCAATACTCATCTATGTAATGTCTTCTGCTCACTCCATATGGCACTCAAGATTCAATTCTTGATTTGTTACATAAACCAATTCCTCACCATATCACTCCACCAACAAAGCTCTGAATCAATATAGTTGTAGCTTCAACTAATGCATTGGATTGATGGTTTGTTTAACTCCTAAATGCACTTAAAGAGGGATAATCTAGATGCAAGTTGTGTTGGAATCCCACGTAAGTGAAATACAGGCATGAAAATTCAAAATACTCTATAATTTCCTATGAAACGGAAGGAGTGTTTTATCTTAGGGTTACTGTTTGTTGTACGTGGGAATTCCCTTACATGTTGAAGCATTATTCATAATGCCTGCCTTGCCTACCAATATGCATTGTAGGCCTATTTTCATTTTCATAGAGTATCACATTTGCTAGGGATGAAAATTTGAAGAAAATGAAAACAATCTTACAGTCCTAAACCAAGGGAGAGTGGAAGAAAATGAATCTCTCATTATCCCCTGATTAAATATAGAACACAAAAATTGAGATAATCTTATCATTCGTATCTAGGTTAATTAATTTTCCCTATCTGGGTTGATTAAAATAGTACATATTGTGTTATATCTTTATGTAACCTTCGATGTTCTTTCAAATACATTGCTTTTAGTGTTCTATCTGGAATCAACATGATTATAGTAGATTTTTAGGCTTATCTTAAAACATTTCAGCTAACTTTTAATAATATTCATGTTCTGGTTACTTTGGTCACTTATAGATTTGTGGACCACATGTATTCTTCATTTGAACCATTTGGACTTATAAAGCCATTGAGCTTGTTTTACTGTATTGAAACCTTGGCCTGCCTTTATAAGAGACAATAGCAAATATAAAATAGTTGTTGTTTATAAGGATATTTCTCACTTTGTCATAAACAATTCTGATTGGAAAAGTAAGTGCATCGAATTTTAGTTGACTGTAGTGGGCTAATGGACTACGATTAAGTCTGCTCAATTTTTAAATTTGAATCACAGACCACTCTCTGAATAACATTATTAGGCTTAGTATTGGTGAGTTCAAAATCATTGATACAGGTTTCCTCTCTAGATCAGACGGTGACTAAATATTGTTTTGCCTCCAGCTTTCTGCTCATGGTTTAGCTAACTTGCTCTCTTCATTGTGGCATAGATTGTACTATGTCTTCGCAAGGTTGTAATTCACTTTCTAGGGCCTACCCATTTTAGGCCAACCCCAATTTTATTTTTTACTATGTCATTTGTTTTTTTCTCTTTTGGAGAGATGCCCTAGGAACTATATTCTTTGTCATCATTTATTTATTATTTGAGTCCCATTGATCTGTTTTGGTCATTAGTGGATACAAATGCAATTTATATTTCTAAATGTCTTGATTTTGTTTGGAACATGTCAATTTATTCTTGTGTTGAGATAATTCTTTAGTGATAGGGCTCATTGTATTCATTATATACCAATGTAATAGATTAATTCCTCTGCACAACCTTACAAGCAAATACTATCTTGTCACTGTTTTCAAGAATCTTGTCTCAAACCGCAGTATACCTATGTTGAACTGCTACAGATGTCCCATCGTATATTATTAAATTCAATTCCTTATATTCATGATAATTCCCATACAACCATCATCCCCCTTATTTATAATATAAGAATTATCACATGTTGGCAACATTCTTACATCGAGACACTAGTATCACAAACCAGAATAGGAGAATACAGTACTCACTTCACACTACCATATTATAACAAAAAATCATTTTCTAGGTGTCTAAAAGCAGTGGAGAGTTACGCTTGGTATTGATGTTATGAGATTTGGCAAGGACTTGCAAGTCTTACCAAGTCTCTCCCTAAACCTTATGCTCAGTTAAAATCACAAAGACTCTTAGAAGCTTTATTGAAACTCACCAAGACTTTCTCTAAATTGATAAGTTCAATCCCTGGTATTCAAATGAATCATAAGATAAAATTATCATGGTTTTCATTTCCTTTATATTTATCTTTTAACCCTTTTACTTAAATTTAGAAAGATAAGTTTTCCTATATATTTCTCTTTTTACCATTTTACTTAAATTTGTATATTATCATTAATAATTCTAGGATGTTTGACTAGGGTTCCAACCTTGTTTCATATCATGAATAAAATAGAACCACATCCCTTCAATGGACATAATAGTTTTCGGGATTCCATCATTTCAAGAGGGAACTTTGTGATGTCGTGATTTTCATAACCTTTGATCAGAATGCAAACATTTCAGAACTTGGAATGACAAACCTAATCGTTGATATGAACTTAAAAAAGAACGCAATAGTTTGCAGATATAATCATAAAGACAAATATGCAACAAAAAAACACTTCATTTCAGTAATAGAAAAAAATTGAACTATGCTTACAAACAGAATGGAAATAAGATAGCTCGGGCGATGGTCGCTTATCTCTGAGAAGAGATGTGGTGGCTACATGCCTTTGAATTGTGTTACAATGAGGTTCAAGGGCCTATTTATTATTTGAAAACATGATAAAATCCTAAACAACCAAAACCCTAACCCCAAGAGATGTAACACCAAGATTTTGTGGGCCCCGTTGGGGTTAGTTGGGCAGCCAACTTTTCTGGGTTGTAACATGGTCATGTTATCTCTATTTGGCATGTATGATATTACTTGTTGGAAATGTCTCCCCGAGTACTAAAAGTTTCATTGCAAGTCCTTGCCTATAGTTATGGGCCTACCACGGACCCTAAAAAAATGTTGTTTAGGGGGTTAAAACTGCTCCAAAAGTTCAGGACTCGAAAAAATGCTAAAAATTAGTAAATGTTGAAATGAACAAGAAAACATATGAATGTGACACGAGGGTCTAGGTGGAATAGGTGGATGGCCACCAATATTGACTTGGATCATTCCTGCCCCCTTAGGAATCAATGGTTCTCATTGCATGCAGAGCCTCCATGAGGTGAGGAAATTTATGTTGAACCTGGTGCTTGGTGAACCACTTGCCTTGGCAAAGGAGTTGGCTTCCTTGGACAAATTGATATAGCTGTATCCTCCATTGGTGAGTGTTATTTATCTGTGTTTCCATGATCTGATCAGTTGTGGCCTGTTCCATGCTGGTTGGGTTGATCTCTATTAGTGTGAGTTGTTTTGCAATGTCAGTTGTGTCCAATAATAGTGGAAAGTATGGTTGAAGGAGATCTACATTGAACACTTGGTGCACACCAAGGAACGATGGGATGCTGAGCTCAAAGTAATTGTCACCAACAGCCTTGGTGATTGTGTATGGCCCATATCAGAGTGCGCAAAGCTTGCAATGGGGTCCAACAAGGCGCTCCTTTTGCAAATGTAGCCAAACTTTGTTTCCCACCTAGAACTTGCGTGACACTAGATGTTAATCATGGTGTTGCTTGTACTTAGCATTAGCTCTATCCAATATATCATGGGCCTATTAGCAGATGTGTTGACTATGCTCAATGAATCTATTAGCCCTTTCAGCTTCAGGCTAAATGTGAGCCGAATCTACCTGAGTGGCTACAAATGGTATGGCAACATCAATGGGGCATAATGGCTGAAATACTAGCCCTACCTGAAAGGGGTTGTGGCCTATTGAGCTGTGGAGAGGTCTGTTGTAGCTGTGTTGGACACAGGGGATAATTTCATCCCACGTGCGTGGATGCTTCAAGTTATAAATGCAGATAATGTGTACGATCATCCTTTTGACAACCTTTGTTTGGCCATCACTTTGGGGATGAAAAACCATGGACTTAGTATGTTTTGTATCCAACATCAACCAGAGACTTGACCAAAATGCACTTGGGAATCTACTATCTTGATCTGAGACAATGGACTATGGGATCCCAAAGTGTACCCACACTCGCTCAAATAAGAGCTTAGCAGTGACCTCTTTTGTGATACTCTTCTTGTAGGTCTCCATGATGGCCATCTTAGAGAACCTGTTGATGACTAAGAAAATGCAATCATTTATGTGCTTAGTAGAAGTAAGTCCCGATATGTAATCCATGGAGATAGATTCCCAAGGCCGGCTAGGAGTAAGTAGAGGAGTATACAAGCCTTGCTTCTTGATGGTTGGTTTGGCAATGGCATAGGCAGTGTAGGATCTAATGTGCTTCCCAACATCTTGATGAATTTTTGGCCAATAAAAATACTTCTGCAATACCGCCACTGTTTTCTCTACTCTGAAATATCTAGCGACCCAACTGTAGTGCGCCTCCCAATCATCTTGGAATGCTCACTTGAAGGAATACATATGTGTCCCAGGTGACATAATAATGCATCTTGAAGGTGAAAATTTGAAACTTGCTTCCCTTCTATGAGTGTTTGGTATATGCTACCAAATTCTAGCTCACTCTTGTAAAGATGCAGCCACCCCGACGTCTCGTGCCCATAGGAGTTGAGAATAGTGATTAGTGCGATGATCGGTCATCACCAAAGGCAATCAACGACATTATTGGTGCTTCCCTTATTATACTTAATGTTCAAATGGAACTGTTGGAGATAGGTGGACCATTTCTGATGGCGATCGTTCTGCAGCTTCCCTTATGTCTGAGTGAACTGTAGAGGTTGGTGGTTTATGTGGATGATCATTTCCTTCCCCATAATGTAATGCTTCCATTAATGGTAGGCCTGCATAATGGAATATATTTCTTTGTCATAAGTGGGGTACTTTTGTACTATGTCTAAAAGTGTCTCACTATGGTAAGCCACAGGATGCCCATGTTGAGTAATAACTACACCAATAGCATAGCCATAAGCATTTATCTCAATCTCAAATGGTTGTTGTAGGTTTAGTAATGTGAGCACTAGGGTAGAATAAAGGAGATTATTCAACTCGAAGAACTCTTATTATTGGGTTTCTGACCAAAAAAACTTTTATTTCACTCCACCCTAGGTGTATTGACTTAAAGGCCAAGTGATACGAGAGAACCCCAACACAAACCTACAGTAGAAATTGGTAAGACCCAAAAAACTGCGGAGCTCTTTTTGAGTGGTTGGGGCTGACCAATCTCAAAAGACTTGTATCTTGGATGGGTCCACATGTACACCTTCTCATCAATGATGTATCCTAGATATTGAACTTGGGTCAGGTCCAAGGTGCATTTCTCCAAGCTAGTACACATCTCGTGTTGTCGCAGGGTTTGGAGGGCTTGTCGAATATCGTGGAGGTGCTCTTCCCAACTCTGGTTGGAGATCAAGATGTCATCTAAATACACCACCACGAATGCATTGGTGAAGGGTTGCAAGATTTCATCCATCAGTCTCATGAAGGTTGCAGGGGCATTTGTTAATTTGAACAGCATGATCAACCATTTGAAAAGGCCCTCCTTGGATTTGAAGGTAGTCTTCCACACATCAGAGGGTTTGGTAGGCACCTAGTGATAACTTGACTTCAAGTCAATCTTGCTAAAATATTTGGCCCCTTTGAACTGGTCTAGAAGGTCATCAATCTGTGGGATTGGGTACTTATTCCAAACATTGATCTTATTTGGCACTCAATAGTCAATACAAAGCCTCCAAGTCCAATCCTTGTTCTGTACCAATACAATGGGGCTCCCACAAGGTGATGATCTTGGCATAATTTTCCCTTTCTACAATTATTCCTGAATCTGCTTCTTGATCTCATCATTCTCTAGAACAGAGCGTCGATAGATTGGTCCATTGGGTAGCAACGCGCCCAGGGTCATATCGATAGATTTCTTGACTTGACAGTGTAGAAGTACCCTTGTGGGTGAGGTGAAAATATCCCTATCCTCCTCCACGACCTTGTCCATCTACTGCTACTATTCATAGGAGCCCTGCCTTGAAGTTGTGGCTACAACCTTCTTCCTTCCCTGGGGGTGAATCATAAGGAAAAAAAAATTCTTGGTCTAGGAATGATCTTACTACATTACTTTGCAGCGATCAAAGAGATGGCAGAAGGAAGGGCTACCTCTGGTATCCTGTACAACTTATTAGTCAAAGTAATAATCACAGAGTGTGGTATAATCTCATATACAACATGTCACTTCCACAAGTATGGTTGTCCTAACAATACATTACAAAATTCAAGGGGAGAAACGTCACACAATACCTCATCCATGAAGGGCTTGATGCTATAGGGAAGGATAAATTATTGGCTGATGAGAAGATTTCGTCCATGGTGAAGCCACCTGATGGTGTACGATTGTTGATGTGTTTTAGTCTTTAGGCCCATATGCTTCATGACCTCTATTGAAATGATATTCTTTTGGCTCCCATTGTCAACAATGAACTACAACGGAGAACTTTTCACCCACATTTGTGAGTGGAAGAGGCGTTCCCCCTCCTTTGGATCTTCATGCTCAATCTTCTGGATTTTGGTGGCAGCTATGGTGACACTGGGCTCTGCATCAATGATTTTCTTCCCTTTGTCAGTTCCCTTATTGGGTTCTGATTCAGAGTCGAAACTTGCATATAATTCTGAAGCCTTCAACTTGGCCACCAGTGACTACTTGGCCTGACACTCACTTGTATTGTGAGTGGAGCTCTTATGGAACTCACACAATTTTCTCGTGTCCTTCTTCACCTTATGGTGTTTTTCAGCGGGTTTTCATGGGTAGACCCACCTTGGCTTGGCCCTGTGTTCTGTGGTTTGGGGGCGCCTTTTCCTTGCTTTGGGTTTTTAGATCCAAAGTCTCGCTTCTTCTATTTAAACTTCTGATGAATATTGACAACATATCGATACTCCATGTCAAGCGAGCAAATGTCTAGGAACTCCATCTCGTCTTGGATGTACTTGTGTAGACAGTCGTGGTACTTGAGCACCAAATGCCACTCAGTATCCTTGATACCAAGCTTCGTGCAAAGAGTATGGAAAATAAGTGTGAATTTCGGCACATCTTGGTCCCTTCCCTACCGTAGCGTGGTCCACTTTATATATTTGTCTTCAGAGCTCCTGACAGGGTAATCTTGTTCCTTGATGGTGTCTCGGAAAGAATTCCAAGTAGGTGCGGCTAAAAACGGTGAGGTTTCACTTATGTCATTTTTTTCACAGTAGGTTTCCCACTAGTCCTTGTTGGGTCTTGAAAATGTCATTCATTTCCATTACACTTTCACTATTATGTCCATTATATCACCTCCATTTCACTACTATGTCACCACATTCATCCCACTTTCATTATCATTGGGCCACATTTATGTTTTTCCAAACTTTATTAATTCTAAGCCTTTTTAAGTGAATTTGTGGTTAAAAATTAAAAATTAATGTGCATATGCTTATACCTAACAAGTGGGTTGAAATGTTTGACATGTGTAGGTTAAAAGGAGGCTTCTAGAAGACTTTTATGTGGCACTCTAAGGCCAAATTCGAATTTGAGTGGAGAGAATCATGAGATCATGAGGATATGTGTCACATCTCCTAATTGTATTTGAACTCTAAGAATACATGTGTCTTATCAGTTCCTATTTTGATTAGGACTCTAGAGGTAGAGGGAGAGATTCATGGACTCTCATTAATGAGATGGCTTCTCATCTTTTTGTATAAATAGGAGATCTCTTTCCTTCATTTGTTAGCTTGGCTTTTTAGTTCGTTAGCTTAGAGTTTGTAGTTCTTCCTTGATGGCTTTGGAAAGCTTTGGAGAGCTTTGTTGTACTTTGTAATTTTGAAGAATTTGAATAAAGCTTTGATGTTCTCAACATAGAAGGAGGTGTGAAGTAAATGTCATGGAGCATATTAAAATGTAAGGTAGAGTAGATTTTGCTTTATAATTTTTCTTTGATTTCATTCAAGTATGTCATTGTATTGCTTTCAAGTTTGATAGTTTAGATTTTCCAGTCATGAAATTTTAATTCATGTAAGTGTGTCAACCGATTGATTGTAGATTAGTTTTTTTTTACATGTTCTTGTATTTGCTTATTAGTTTTTGCTTGAACTTTTTAATGTAGTTTTTGCATCAAGTGGTGATTTAAGATTTGCTCCCTCTGCTGAATTTTAGTTTTTAATTCCAGTTGTCATGATTTTATTTTAGTGAGATTTGTTTATTGCTTTTGGATAGCTTAGATATCAGTTCTTCATGCTATATGATGATATCTCCAGTGCCTTTAGCTTAACCTCGTTTTAGAAGTTAATTAGCGAGCTATTAGATTATAGGTGAAGCAATTGATTTTGTTTTCATTAGTCTGCAAGTGGATAGTTTAGATATCAATTCTTCATGCTATCTGATGATATCTCTAGTGCCTTTAGCTTAACCCTGTTTTAGAAGTTAATTGGCGAGCTATTAGATTATAAGTGAAGTAATTGATTTTGTTTTCATTAGTCTGCAAGTATATATTTTAAAAGTCATTCTTTCATGCCATATGACGATATTTCCAGAGTCTTTATCTTAAACCCATTTTAAAAGTTAATTGACGAAATATTGTGATTATGGGTGAAATCAGTGACTAGTTTTCAGCTTCTTTACTTTTTGGTTTTGAGTGCAGTAGTTTATTAGATTTCAATTCTGTAATTAGATGGACAACAGAGATAGTAACCTCATTTTTAGCACTTAATCTTTAGCTTGATTTATGTAGCTGCATGTTTACACTTTTGTTCAAGTTCTGATTTTATAGATAGCATGTTTTGAGATCTTTGAAGTGCTAAGTTTGGAAATTATCATAAGAAGCATAAACATTGTCTTCAACTCTACATCCATACTTGATCTTTAAAAGCATTCTTAAAACTTTAAACTAGGATTTCCATTGCTTTAGAATAATTTAGGAGACCAACAAGAATAAAACCCTAAAACAATATAAACTATAAAACAACGGAGTAAGAAGAAAGGTTAACTAAGCATATATGGTGCACTACACTTCATCAGTTTATGATACCTGGATTGATAATTTATGTAGAACAATTTAAGATGTTAATTTGACTAGACATTTTGGCGTCGTTGCCGAGGAAGTGTAATTAAGAGACCTTATTTCTTACATCTAAAAAAATTAATAATTTCTTGAGTATGCTCTCCTCTTGCACTTTGTGTGATCTGGAGGATTAGAAAAAGAATTGTTATGTTAAAAAAAAGGGGGGGCGAACAAAATAAACTTCATCATTTCATTTGATTCAATAATAATAATCATAATAATAATAATAATAATAATAATAATAAATGAAACCCAACTGCTTTGATAGGTTCAACTGTCCAAGATTGACTAGTTATGGTTTGTAGTGGTCCTCAAAAGACTGTGTCATGTTTTAATAAGATTCTGCAAATTAGCTGCGGAATGCAGCCTGATTTCGCAGTTAACTGTGCATTCTACAGCTAATTCCAAGGTTTAGCAGGTTACAGGCCTCCATTGAAGAAACCGACCACATGAGCATCTCCAGAATCATCCCGACATGGATCCTATCCTAGTCACCCAGCTCAGATTGATAAAAAATCAGCTTAAGATGTCAGTCAAAGTCCTATTTTTAGCATATTTTCCTTAAAGTATTTGCTTCCTGAAATTGAAAATCATTAATCATTCTTATAAAATTTCATAATTTCAGAGAAAAAAAGGAAAATAGCTATCGTCAATCCTAGCTTTCACTGTGGCCTCAATAGAAAATTTGCATCCCTGTTCAAGCTTTGGCCTTTAAACGAATCTGAAAAAACATTTAAAAAAAATCTACAAAAAGCCTTCTCTAGTTGTTTGTCTGACTCTTGTAATCAGCAGCAGCAGGCCAATGTTAGTGAAAATCTTCAGCCCTTTGTAAGCAACCCATTTGTATTCA
Source organism: Pinus taeda (assembly GCA_000404065.3). Classification (NCBI taxonomy): domain Eukaryota; kingdom Viridiplantae; phylum Streptophyta; class Pinopsida; order Pinales; family Pinaceae; genus Pinus; species Pinus taeda. The sequence continues at coordinate 33,720 of APFE031428466.1, forward strand.
TCTGGATCATGTATCTTACTGATATGGAGAGCTTTCAATAGATTACAGAAATTGCTAAACAAAACTAATGGGAAGATTGTTGCTGAGGTGATGACGCCTTCACCACTTTTTGTTCATGAATCCACCAAATTTGAGGATGCAATTAGATTATTGCTAGAAACCAAATACCAGAGATTCTCTGTAGTGGACAATAATGGGAAACTGGTTGGGTTACTCACAAGGGGGAATGTGATTAAAGTTGCACTACAAATGAAACACGTTGTTTAGCACGAGGCTACAAGAATTTGATTATATGGAGATATTAAAACATGGATTTAGAATGCATATCTCCTTACTATATAGGTAAATAGCTAGCCTCGAGAGCCATTACACAACAAATCAAACCCAGAAAGCCGATTGTAGTACTTTCACAAAAATGCAGAACAGTAAAATGTCAAACTTTAGTTGCACGATTTGGCCAAATGAAAACGAATTTGGGAAAAATAAAACATGGGTTTTTTTGAAAATAGGGTCAGTTAGATAACCCAGAAACGGGTTTAAGAAATTCGTGGTGGTTTGGGAGAATTTCTTGGTTCTCTAAAGCTTCTTTTTGCATGCCACGTGAAGAAAAACAAGTTTAAATTAATAAATAGGCTGTGATTTAATTCGGTAAGGGAATTCCGATTTGGGAAGAAACTGTGTGTTGGCATCCAAAACCTGATTACATGCCTTCCATATTTAATAAACTCGCACATCATTGTTTTAACGGTTAATTACATGATGTGAACTAGTTGAATACGACTCTTCACAGCCAACTAATAAACGTGGTTTTTCCTCATCGAAACTCTCGACTTCTACTCTCACAGCCTTTTTCTTATGAACTCAAACCACTTAGACTCCATTCAGTTTTGTGGCTCTATTCATGAGGGATACTTTGCCTCCATAAAGTTTGTCTGTAGACCAAGATTTACAACCTTCATTGATTTCTGTTCATACAAGTCTTCTTGCTTCGAAAATATTTCTTCATTTCGTACTCAGCATTTTTATAATTCCATGCCCATTAGTTTCCTCCATGGTATTCTTCATTTCCTATTCATACAGCCATTTTTCTTCTACATAACCGCTCTATTTTCATATATCCGTCTTCTACATTGGTGTTTACACAGTAAAAAATACATAATGGGTCTCATTGTGAGGACAGAGTCCGAAGGAGTCATCAAAGCTGTTGAAAAAATCATACATTTCCATTACTCTGATATAGTTTCTTCACTAAAACTATTTTGCTTCATATACCATTTACAAAGTTTTTTATTTTTTAGGTAGACAGTGAAGAAAATAAAATAAAAAATATAACAGATCATGAATAATTGGTCTTCTACACCCGCTGTAATCTTAGGCTCTCTCTCCCTGGTACTTGGCTATATAAAATATCTTTTCCAATAACTTAAATTAGAAAATTGATGGTTGGTTGTCTTTTAACTGTGGAATGCAGCCTGATTCCACAACTAATTGGCAATTCCACAACCATTTTCATACTTCTATAGGTTATAGGTGTCAAGAGACAAAATGAACCACATGGGTAGCTGGGAAAATGTCAGTACATAGATGGTATCCTATCCATTTGATCCAAATCAATGAAAATGACCCCGGTCAAAGGGAATTCAAGGTGTGTGTTATCACTAAGTTGCCACACTAAGTCACCGCATGTCAAGAAAAAAAACAATTTTGAATCAATGAAATGAATAAGTTATGTGCTCACTTTTATGAAAGTATTGATTAATTTTGGACTGATGATGAAAATGAATGGCTAAATTTTTATTCAAGATTTTTAGCTATAGAAATTGCGCGCGTTCTGTAGCTAAAGTCACTCTGCAACTGTTCTCCAATTTCGCAGCTGAAAAACCTCATTGTTTAAAACAACCTAACTTTCTCATACGAAATCAGATTTTAATGATTCAAGTATTATTGGAAAGATATTAACAAGATTTACATAATGAGAAATCCATCATTAGGGTTTGAAACAGTAAATAATGAAATATATTGCTGAAAAGAAGCAACATTCAACTTGAGGTACTAATTCCAAAGCAGGTATAAATTATTTTGATTTTTCCTTTGATAACTTGTTTCATTAATACAAATTCTTAGTTTTGTGTGTAAATATCATAACTAGAGAGATTGATCACATCTCTTCTTTGATAATCTTACATTCCATTGTGGAAGAAGTATTATTTTTTCTTGCAGGTTTTAGGAGGAAGGACAAATGACTACAAGAGAATAGTGTCTCTCTAAGAGACCAATTTGTTTCATAAGAGGATGATCAACAATAAAGAGGAAATATGCTGATGTAAAATTAGATCCAAACACTTGAAAAACTTTAAGGTACTATTGTCTCCATCACATCCATACCTTATAATAACCCATTCACCTCATCTCACTTCATATTTTCTATTTACATTCACATACACTTTCCATCTCTTTTTTTTCATTCATAACCCACAAATAAAAGCAAGAGGCTCATTCACACGCTTATTGCCCATTACCATTTCTGCTCTCCATTGCCATCTTTCATTTTTATCTTCTCTTTACTGTCATTTTCATTCCGCAAATAAGCCCTGCTTCAATGCAAATTATTGAGTCCATAGTCCTTTGAATCTAAATTCCTTATAAAGACACCTTGAGGTTTGCATGCCTTAATGGAAAATTCTCATGCTGACAAACAATGAGAATACATTAATGTCCCTTTTTCATCAGATCTTCTATGTGACTCGACATCGGCAAAACTATTCGTACCTAGCAAGATGTGTTTGGGCATCTTGACTATCATTGTCATCAATGGTGAGATTTCTCGTGTTGACTAGTGGCATCCATTAATGGCCACTAAGTCAATAATTTCCAGCTATGTTCGACATTAGAACATCCTTTCACATAGTAGGAATTGTGCCACTGAGTTTTGAAAACATGAAGATTATTATTTTCAGCATTTTGGAGTAGATTCAACAAGTTTTAGTAGAAGCAATAAAAAGTCATCTTAACTCTTTATCCATGACTCCTCTTGTTCAGCCACTTGAAGAAGAATATGGTAAGAATTTTGCGGCCACTACACATACAACTCATCCATTCCAAAGGATAAGTTAAGGTACGTCATTTTCTAACTTTTGACCAAAGAATTCCATAAAAAGCTAGAATGATAATTGTTGGAAAAACATTTCTCTTCCTCATTTCATGGAATTCCCAATACCATCAATTGGATTAGGGAGGGGGATACATTCATGTTCATATTTTGCCATGTCCATATCATATTCAAGTGCCCACATACTTCCAACATATATTAACTATTACATTGTTATTATGAGCATACAATCACTTTTCAAAAAGTGCTTAAAGGATAAATTGGATACAAATAAAATCATGGTTGTCACACAAGAACAAACTATCATGCAATCCAATAAAGATAGAGTTTGCAACAATAATCAAATATCATTATGCAAAGTTCAAAGATCAAAATAGAATGCAAAAAAAAAAAGTTTGTAACACAAGAACCAACCATGTTGCAATTCAAGTAAAACACTTTGCAGAAATATGAAGTTATCAAATGATATCA
>APFE031428467.1:0-10637 GCA_000404065.3 Pinus taeda
TTTTGTAATTATTAATTATTAACAATATTCTAAATCATTTTAATAATTTAATAGCCAGGAGGTATTCCTATAATTCCGGTTACTTTGGTATCCTTTTTAACCTAGATCATCCTCAGTACTCATTTGATATTTTTGACTCATTAAACTTAAAAGACCATCTAAGCGCTTGTCCTTTTGAGCTCGTGTCAAAATTAAAGTGATAGAGTCATCTTTGTTTCTTTCTCGAGTCTTAAAACATGAAGGAGCACCAGTTTGTTTATGCGTCTTAAAAAATTGCTGCCCACAATCTCATAACATCCCTATTAGTTGTTTCTAGACCAAATCATGAGTATTCATTAAAGTATATTTTAAAGCCTCAAAATTTATCTCTCTTTTCCTATTATTTGAGATGAAGTCATCGTGGTTGAACCATCTGGTTCACCTAGTTCCTCTTCCTCTCCTCCATCTAAAAGATTGTCAAAGGAGCCATTTCCTGAATCACTGCAATAACTTGAGGACTAAGGTGTTGAACTCGAAATTGTTCTGATTCTTTAACCTTTGTCATCTCGTCCTCCACCTCCCTTGAATACTAGGTCACTTTCTGATATTGGCCTGGATTCTCCAAACAATCTTGTCTAGACTCTTGAGAGTTTGACGACTACTAAAGGTCAACTTGAACTGGTTGTTTGTCCTCTGCATCCTTTATTCAATCCTATTGTGATATCACTGTAGCATCCATACACTCTGTACGATCAGTTGGGTACTCCTTTGGAATTATCCCCTCAAACATCTTTGGCCATCGTCATCACTTGTTTCCACCTATCAAATCTAAAGGCGAAATTTAAGTTTCCTCTCCAGCTCACTCGAAGGTCTCCACTCCATACATTGTCGAAGAGGAAGAATATCCTTTTCCACCTGAAGGTTTCCCCTACACGAGAAGCATTCCCATCAGTGTTTATCGAGATTTTCCACCTAATTATGTGACTTTAGCACAGTTGCTCTCAAGTACACCTAGTGCCTCATTGCTTTATAATAACCCTATTTCGGCATTTGGCACTATGCCTACCACAGGTCTGTTCCTTTAGAACCCGACCTCCCAACAGATGGTGATTTCTGCAGTTACTTTAATCCCAGTGCAACCTACCATTCTGAATCCTATTTTTTCATCGGTCCAAGTAACTCGTCTGGATCAACTGACAGTCTCGAGTCATGTCTATCTGAGTTCATTAATCCTTCCAGTAAGTAGACAGGTTGTGTGGCCTGGGGGGTAGAATCTGAGTGTTTCTATGGTGTTAGTCATAACCAATGTGAGCGGCTCACAAGCTCACATGGTTGGGATGAACCAACCTTCCCCTGTTGCTATTTAAAACCCTACTGGTCCTACTGGATCAAGAAATGTCCAGTAAAAACAGGTCCAAAATCTCATTGGTCCATCTGGGTCAAGAAATTTCTAGTATCAGTAGCCTTATGAGGCTCATGTTTAGTACCAAACTTCTTATTTTCCATATGGTTCCCAAGGAATGGTCAATCTGCCTTACACCCTTCACCCTGGATAACATGTTCAGCTTGGTCCATCCACCATTCCGAGTGGCTATGGCTAGATACAATTCAGAAATTTTCAAGGTATCAATTCGGGAACTATTCAAGTACCCTTTCAGCAGCAAGGATAGCCTCTGAAGCAACAAAGGAAACCTATGTTACAACTGGGGCCATCCATGTAGCAGCAGGGACAAGTCATGCTGCAACAAGGAGAACTGCAATAGCTGCAGGGTCAACCCTTGCAACAATTGTAGCAAACCATACAGTCGTAGATGCAGTATGTTCAACAAACCTCCCAGCCTATGTCTTCACAAGGCCAACGTCTGCAGCGACAAGGACAACCTTTGTTGCAGCAAGGTTAACCCTTATAGCAGCAAAGCCAATCTGGGCAGTAAAAACCCTTATACTCATATCAACAGGGCCAACCCTTGCAAGGACAAGGTCAGGGTCAATTCTTGTAGTAGCAGGCCCAAAATCCTAATGTCCAAGGGCAATAGGTTCAAAATCCTTTTGTCTAAGGGAAGCAGGTCTTAAATCCTTATGTCCAGGGGCAACAGGTTCAAAACCCGTATCTCCAAGGACAAAAGGTGCAACATCCATATGTCCAAGGTCAATAGGCTCAATAGCCTTTTAACCAGTATGTTGCTTTTCAACAACCTATGGCTAGAGAGTTTCAAGGTTTTCAAGGTCAAAATCCTCCCTACGAGCAAGGAAACCAATATTGGGGACAAATTCAAATACCATATGGACAAAACCCTCCACTATGGGGAAAAATCCTTACCAGCAGGGATGGGCTCCTCTGGTTGAACCCTCTTATCGACCTCCAATGACTTTTAATACTCAATTGTCGTTCTTGGCTACACTAGACTTTCCAGATGTGTCTCGACTTACGAAAGATCCAATTCTTCATTCTCCATGCTGGCCTCTGGTCCCTTCCAATATTTTGATTGATTGTTCAAAGTTTGAAGGAAAAGAAAAAGAGGACCCTCAAGCCCACGTGATGACATATCACCTCTCGTGCTCCTCGAATTCCTACGTTGATGATTCCATTTGTCTTTGTTTTTTCCAATGAACTCTTACAGGAGCTAGGGAAAGTGGTACATCGAGCTCCCTCAGAATACCTATCATGACTTTAACACTCATGCCATGGCCTTTCTCACACATTTTTCCAATTGTCGGTCTATGAAACTGACACCCATCTGCTAATGCTACTCAAGCAAGACACTGCGACCCATAGTTCTGATCATATCCATGAATGGAGGTGTAGGCATCACCTGATGAAGTTTGATATTGTTGATCAGTTGTTGATAGAATGGTTCACCAAATCCTTCGTCAACAAAATTGTTGAGGACATAGCTATGGGAGGATGTGTCAATGAGGAACAAACCACCGCACGTGCCGAGTATCTAGACCTTGTCTATTTACAGTCTGGAATGTTATGATGTGTTACCCGATGCGCCTAGACCATCATCTAACTTGATGACATATAACTCTCCCACTGGCCCTCCTGTTGATGGAGTAATTGGTTCAGTGACTTAGAACCCTGCAAAATATTCTTCCAAACAGAAGTTGATCTCCAACACTACTTCCAATGAGTCTTCTCGTAATCCATCTAGCCCTGGTAAAACCTCATAGGCACACGCTATTTAGTCTACTGCAGAGGACAAATCCTCGAAAGGTAAGAAAAAAAGAAAAGGCAAGGGTAAAGCCGATGCCCCAAAATAGGGTCGTCCTAAGTCCTCTACTAGTGATGCTTCTCAATGGAAGCCTAATTATCAATGCCTCATTTGTGAGGAGGATCATTATACTAAGGATTATCCTAGAGGATCCAAAGTTATTTGTTTTCTCAAAGGGACCCCAATTGTCCTAAAAGAGTTGTTTTCATCCCAGCAGACCCAAATGGTAGACCAACCTCAGTCCTTTGTTTCCTCAGGTTCACAAGTGTTCATGATGAGTACACCCATTAATGTGGCTATTATATCAAAATATTATCAAACTCATGCCCTAATAGTAGGGAAAGAAAAAGAAGGTACCATTTATTCTTCAACCCCGTCAAGTTTTGGTCCTCTTTATATAGAGCGACCAAACCCTCATTCCATCATTCGACCACCTTCTCGAGGTGTGCTACGAAAGTCCTTGTACAATCCCAATGCTCGAGCTGCTCAACACTATAATATTGTTGAGGATTTGGCTCAGGCACCATCATCTATGTCTACTCTCAAGGTACTACAAAGCTGCTCATCTCACGGGAAATCATTACTATAGGCTATTGGAGGTATTGATCCTACTGATTCAAATATTATATGTTTTGATTTAGAAAACCACGTTCTGCGTCTTCCTCATCAGATTGCCTTTCACATTTAGGTAATCATCAATGAGAAAAACATTCATAGAACCGTCATCGATGAAGGTTCCTCTACCTGCATCATGTCGACCGCTTGTTGGAAGGCAATTGGTTCTCCTAATCTGAACCATTCCCCTAACACCTTGGAAGCTTTCGACGGGCGTGATTCGTGACCATTCAGTGTCCTACCCAACCTTGCCACTACTTTGGAGGGTAAGACACTACATGCTGAAGTAGAGATTGTTGACGCTAATCTCAATTATAATCTTTTACTCGGATAGATTTGGACCCATGCCATGCATGTTGTAGCCTCCTCCCTATTCCACGTGATTCGTTTTCGCCATCAAGGGAAGATAGTCATAATCGACCAATTGTCCTTCTTTGCCTCTTCCTCCTCCGATGGCAATGTTTTGCATGTCAAGCACACGGGTGCTCCTTATGAGAGTGTGGGGGAAGGGCTTTTTGAAGATCTTACTTTGATGGGAATTTTTTCGCTCCCACCTCCTCATGTTGCCTCTATCAACATGATCTTGGTCAAATCTGATCCTTGGGTCATACCTTCACCAGATCTTCTTGATACATGGGGCGAGGTTATTCCACTAAGTTTAGTCGAAATCAATTATGTGGAAATTTTTTCAGCCTCAAGTTCTATATCCTCTGATATTTCTGTGTCGAGGACATCTCTCGATTCATATTCTCAATCCCCATGGCTTGTTGCTTTGGAATCTCCTGATCCCTTAGCCGAGACTTTTCTTTCTAATGAGAGTATCATGGAAGTAATGTCTCTAGAGGAAACACCTTAAACGACACTCATCATCGTTCCCCATTCCTGCCCAGCCTGACAGTCATGTCTACTTGTCTCAAGGAGTTCTCTTCTCAGTTCCCCTCCCTACCACTTCAGACGTTGATCATGGCTCATGAAGTTTGGTTAGAAGGAAACATGGGTAACATTACCCAAATGATGCCAATTGATATTCCTCTCAAGCCTGGTATCATTGAAAATGTACATATCGAGGTAACTTGTTCTCTAGATGAGATCAAGCTCTATACTCATCTGTTCCAAGAGTTCCACAATGTGTTTGCATGGTCATACAAAGAAATTACCGACATTTACCCAAGTATAGTCGTGCATGAAATACCGACTTACCCTCATGTGAAGCCCGTTGGCCAACACCTTCGCCCAATGCACACTAGAAAAGTGGTCACCATCAAGGGTGAAGTTGAAAAAAAATCTCAAAGCTGGATTTATTTATCCAATCCCTCTAACAAAGTGGGTGTCAAATATTTTACTGGTGACAAAGAAACAAGGTACTATTCGTGTTTTCATTGATTACCATGATCTCAATCATGCCTGTCCGAAAGACAACTATCCCACTCCCTTCATTGATTAGATCATTGATGAATGTGCTAGGAGTGAAATATTTTCCTCTATAGACAGTTTTTCCGATTACAACCAAATTAACATTGAACCAACATACCAAGAAAAGACAGCCTTTATCTACCCTTGGGGTACTTTTGCGTACAAAAATCTCCGTTTTGGCCTTAAGAATGTTGAGGCTACATTTCAGAGAGTGATGTCTTATGTGTTCCATGACATTCGAAACATTGTTCAGCCTTACGTGGATGACCTTCCCACTCATTCTCGTAAGTGCCATGATCACCTTGATCATCTCCGTCAAATTTTCCTTTGCTGTAGACACTATAACATTCGGTTGAATCTGCATAAATGTATCTTCTACGTCGAATCTGGATGACTCCTCGGTTTTATTGTCTCTAAGGAATGCATTCGCCTTGATCATCTTAAAGTCGAGGCCCTAGTTAATTTACCCCCTCCATCTTCATTGCTCAAGCAAGGAACCCCATTTGTTTGGGATGAGGTTGCTCAAAAGTCTTTCGATGACCTAAAGACTGTCCTCATTAATGCTCCTTTGTTGCATCCCCCGAACTATCATCGTGATTACTTCCTTTATCTAGCTGCATCCTCTAGTACTATCATCATGGTACTAGTACAGGACAACAATGAAGGAAATGAACATGTTATTTATTACCTCAGTCGCAGCATCCACAACACTGAGATGTGTTATGCTCACGTTGAGAAGTTGGCTTTGCTTGTCGTATAGGATGTTCAACACTTTTGACACTACATTCTCTTACGCACTACCACTGTGATTTCGGAATGCAACCCCATGACCTACATCCTGACTCGCCAATTTTGGGGGGGGGAATATTCAAAGTAGATTGTTATCCTCCAAGAATTTTATTTGGTGTTCACTACTACCAAATCTAAGAAATAATTGGTTTTCATCAAGTTAATTTTCTCCCTTCCTTCTACATCTCTTCCTGCTGGTGCTAATGAGAAGCTCCTAGACAAGACTCTTTTCCTTATTAGCACCCTTGACCCGTGGTACGATGATATCATAGTGTATCTCTAGATGTCCAAATTTCAGTCTATGTTGACTTAGGATGATCCTTGACGTGTTTGGCATCAATCCCAACCCTACCATATTATTGGAGATACATTATACCGTGTCGGTGTCGATTCAGTTCTTTGATGATGTCTTACGCTCGAGGAGGCTGAGAGAGTTTTGAATGACTTCCATTCTAGGGCATGTGGTATGTCTGGATATGCTACTACTCAAAAAATCCTTCGCATTGGTTATTTCTAGCCCTCCATCTTCAAGGATTGCATCCTTGTTCTTCGCAATTGTCATGAATGCCAAATTTACCAACAAAAGATGCACGCCCCACCCGCTCACCTACAACATGTTATTATAGTTGGTCCTTTCTCCAAATGGGGCATCAACTATATGACCTGTAACCCTCATTTTTTCGGGGGGCATAGGTATATTATCGTTGTTGTGGACTATTTCACCAAATGGGCCGAAGCGATGCCTACATACTCTGCGGACAGTAAAATGGCAGCTCAATTCCTATTGAATCATGTTATTTCTAGGTTTGGAGTGCCTCAAGCCATTGTCACCGACCATGGCTCCCATTTTCAAGATTACATGATGGCTAAGCTGACCTCTACATTGGGCTTATGCCACGATGGCTCAACCTCGTACTAACCTCAAGCCAATGGCCAAGTTGAAGTTGTGAACAAAGTCCTCGTAGTGATGCTTCAGCGACTAGTACAAAATGGCTAATTAGTTACTAATAAAAAACTAAAATTTGCATATAAATGACCATTTTTCAGTCGGTGACCAATAGTAGCTAATTTATGGTATCTTATAACACGACCAACTTTTAATCATTTTTAGCTTAGTCATTAATTGGTTTCCTCAATTTTACCATCTAGTAGTGTATTTAGTCGTAAATTTGGTCATTCATTTTTTATTGGTTTAGTCATTAATTGTCAAAATTAATGACCAAAAATATAACTTAATATATTACTACATGAATCCTCGAGAAATCCAATTAATGACCAAATAAATATGACCAAAACATTGGTCGTGTTATAAGATACTGTAAATTAGCTACTAATGGTCATATATATATGCAAATTTTAGTCATCATTTGAAACCAACTGATGATCAAATAAATATGACTAAATTTTAGTTGTGTTATAAGATACTGTAAATTATCTACTAATAGTCGTATCTATGCAAAAGTTAGCCATCATTTAATAATAAAAAATTTATCAGTTGCAGCGGTCATTTATCGTTTTTTTGTATTTTCATATTCATTATATAAACGAATGATTTAGTTGTTTCTATTCATTTCATTTAAATTCATTCATAATCAATATAAACGACTAATTTGGTCATATATTCATTTTATTTGTGTTCATCATTAATTAATAGAAACTACTAATTGAGTAGTTTTAGATTGATTTTATGTGTTTTTTATTAATCACCATAAATTATTTAGTATGATTTTGTAAATAAATTTTAAGAAAATGTCATACAATGTGCATGTTTATCTAATATGATAATGCAAATTTACATATGTTAATTACAAGAATAAATAATATCAAGTGTAAATAAAAATAATTTCAACCATATAAATTGTATTATATAAAATATCAAGTATTACAATATGAGTTTCCAGCTTAATATGGGTTGGACTACAATTTACTCATGAAATATTGTTTCATCATTTCAAAACATTATCACTGTGTCCCCAAAGCATTGCAAGTGAATTTACCAACTCTGAAGGCTTGACCATCAGTCTCTATGAGTGTGTCTTATGCAAGATATTGGCTCTAAGGGTATCACTAGACAGATTCTCTTCTCTCCCTCATTTTTCATTTGTCGCTCGAGTGTTATTTTTCTCCTCTTTCTTCAATTGTTTCTTCTTACCTTCAATATTGAGTTCCTCTCCTGGAAATGAAAGAAGATACAATGCAGAGTATACGACATGAAAGCTGATGAATACTTGAATATAAAATAAAGTAGACTATAAAAGATTTATATGACATATACCTCAATATTCGATAGTGGCCACTATGTGGCTAGATGACCTATATAAACAAAGCAAATAAAGTATCACCATAGAAAATGGAATTGGAGGGGGATTCATCATGCATGCTAGTATTTTTTTGTGTGTGCACACATCATAGTGCTCACTTCTAATTGTATCAAAAACAAAGAGTATGCACAATGACATGTAGTGACATGTGGGTGTCTATTTGACTCATTGATATGCTTGATTTTTTAACCCATTCAAATCCTACCACAATGAAAATAAGAGAGACAAGGACACAAGAAGGACTATCAATAAATGAAATTAGAGACTTCATAATGCAACTCAATTGTACCTTAATGTAATGATAAGTATTTGCAACTTCTTGGTCACTAATGAGCATCAAATCACATTGTGAAAAATTCCTTGCATTATGATAATTTGGTTGCACCTGCACTAATCCTCTGTTGTAGTCCCTTGACTTGCCTATAGATATAATTGTAGACACATTCCTACTCCTACAATTACTCCCTACATGGATCATCTTTTCCCCCCTATTGATAGTTATTTTTCAAGGCAACAGAATAGTACTCTCCAATTGCATCATCACCTTTCAAAACAATGCTTAAGTATTTCCAGGTGATTGTTGAAGTAGTCTCTATTAAGGTCCATGAAATCCTTGATTTGTCTCAATCACAAAAACATTTGTCGTAATAAAATTATAAATCCCACATCTGCATTTCTCTTCCCCGACATACAAATTCTTTAAAGTGGAATACTTTATCGTTGCTTTCTCGATGCAATAAAGATCCACTATTGTGGAATGGAGATGATTGGTGTCATAAAATGGTATAGTTCATCCTTCAATATATGTCACCAAACTCCTCTCACCTCACATAACTGCTCTCATCTACAAAAATAGGAGCCCTCTCAAAATTCCTGGTCTCCATCTCATTCATCCTAAAATAAGTGGATATTCCCATGGGTGACAAAGTGTTCTTGGAGATTTAATAGAAGGAGCTATCACTAAAAAAATAAAAATACAATGCAGCATAATAGTTATCATCAAGAGCAGCAATCCTGACAAGCCATTTCCTAACTAGATAAAGGTACTCCTAAATTACCTCTAATAATGAACAAAAGAAAACCTCAAGTACCTATAGAGTCTACCTATGCATGGTATAAATGAAAACAGTGTCGAAAACAACATCTACAACAATGTTGGTCAATCTCTTCTTCTAGTCAGGGGCATGCCCAAATTTTGAAAAGTATCAAGCAGGTCAGGGTCCACCACATCTAGGATCCTGTTATTCTTCAACTCTCTCTGTTTAGGTTCAAAATAATACCAAAGGTCTTCTAAATTTATGGGTGGGTAAAAGTTATCAGAACATTGAGTTCTTCGATTTTGAATCATTGTCTGTAAGAATTGAATCTAAATTGCAAAAGTCATTCAGGTTACTTCTTTTTAGCTTAAATTAACCTAAGCTTTGGAGAGTTGTAAGGTTTAATGGATCTAAGTATATTTTACTTAAAATATAGTAACATGATTTAAAATTGTAGGCATTGAGATTAGGATCTAAGGATGAAACATAAAGGATTTTATGTTCATGATTACAAGAAATTTTAATTTCATGTAACAATGTTTGAGGAAGGTATAGCATTTGCATCCTTCCAAAAAAAATTCTTGCATCACTTGAGCCCTTTTAATTTAGGCATGGTAGAGTCCATTACACAAACAATCAACCACTAAAAAATAGGTGAAAAGAAAAAATAAAATTTCATGCATTCTGACCCTAGAAAAGTTAGGGAGGAGGGAACTGATCTGTTCAATAAAGACATGAAAAATGCTTACTTGACCATTGTCATTTGATGAATTGTTGGTCGCAATCAAGATCCACATTATCATAATCATTAAACCCTTTTTACAATAAGGACATGCAAAATTCTTACTTGTGCATTTTCGTTTGATGAATTGTTGGCCGCAATCAAAATCTGCATTATCATAATCATTAAACTCTCAACTCTAGATAAAATTTATGATTTGATCATATAAACCCTCAAAATTATTTACCTGTAAGAAAAAAAGTATCTTTAGTAAAAAGGAAGAACAGAGTCCAAATTCATATCCATGTACAAATTACCAAAATATCATAATCATTAAACCCTCAACTCTAGATAAAATTTATGCTTTGGTCATATAAACCCTCAAAATTATTTACCCATAACAAAAATCCTCTTTAGTAAAAAGGAAGAACATAGTCCAAATTCATACCCATGTACAAATTACCAAAATATTCACACCTAATGACCTTGCCCTTATCATAATCATTAAACCCTCAACTCTAGATAAAATTTATGCTTTGATCATATA
>APFE031428470.1:0-45273 GCA_000404065.3 Pinus taeda
CTACCTAAGGCTACAACCTTCACTTATTCTCTAGATCCTACTGGAAGGGAGCTCCAACCTCCTGTTCTGATTACCAGCTCTTATTGGTAGGAAGCTTCGACTTCCTCACTGAAGGCTCCAACCCTCAACAACATCTGTGGACCACATTTCGTAATTTTTCATATTGGATCCACCTGCTTTAATACATCACAACTTGTAGATAAAATGAAGCAAACACCAACTTAATTCAAACATAATAGTGATATCATTGTAACAAGAACACAAAGTTGAACTCAGAATACTGCATCAACACACAGAATCATCTGCAATCCTAATCATTCATATGCCAACATGTATATGCTACTTCACTCAAGGAAACCCACATGTATATCCACTTTTTTATAGAGAAACTTGCATACAGATCTCAAGATAATAAAAAATTGTAATTCAGAATCAGACACAGAGTTGAGAAGTTATTCTGAAATATTTTGTTAGCTTACATAACCCTCATACAGTTTGCAACATCAATAATGTTTTCAACCAATCAACATGTAACCAAATTCAACTTCATCACTCAATCAATTCTACTTCAGACATTATCAGTCATCCTAGATCAACAAGAGGACATCATTGACAAAGGTTAGAGATACAACAACACTAGTCAAGTTGATGAGTCATTTATGAAAAAAACCCTTCCTTTATGTACACGACTTTGAAGAAACGAACCCGCGTGTATATGCGACTTCAATGAGACCAACTTGCGTACATATCCGCAAATTTTGACCTAACATTGCGCATCTCTTCAAAACTTTAGAAAGACGCAGATCATAATATTCAGAGAGAAAAACATGCGTCAATACTTAGATCTAGTCAATCCATGAGAAAATCATACAATGGAAAGTCATTTCAGGTCTCATGATCCTGATCCATCATTGTATTCATCAGTGCGTAATTATTTTAGATCTATGTGTCAACTATGGCCCTTACAATGCAAATATACTTCATATTGAAGTATTCATCGAAAACCCTTCCACATGAACACTTAACACTTTGATCTTCACCTCCTTATATAGTTAGAGCCTTAGCCAATACCCTGAGTCAAAAGTACACTAGTGCCAGTGGTAATCTTGGACAGGATCAAGTAACCATTACTGCACTCAATATTGTGGGCTAATACCATGGTAAGGACCCTTCATATTCTTAAATTAGTGCACCAACATGTACATTAATTTTTTTCTTTGTGCTTGCGTGTATATGCAACTTGGCCTTGACGAACCCACATATAGATATTCAAAATATTCACCTTTATCATACTTCTGATACTGATCTATAAACCTTTGTCCCATCATTCTATTATTCCGTTCCATCACTCTGTCACCTCTAAACTAACCTATGGATTCATATAGTTACCATATACTTGTTCTGTTATAAGTGAGTTGCCATCAAGGACAACACATGCATCATAACAATCTCCCCCTTTGGACTTGATGGCAACCATGTTGGTTTTGATCACCTCAACCTGTAGAAACATGTTAGATACATCAAATAACCATTATTCAAACACCAACATAGTCTCCCGCTTTGACATCAAGGGTAAAGGGTGGACCAAAGATCCCTATACTATCCATTATCCCCTTGATTTTCACTATACTATCCATTCTCCCCTTGAGCACGTGATGAATCTTCAAAAAGGTTTTCAAATGAATAACATGACTCTATAACTCAACTGAGTATGACCTTCCTATCACGAATGACTCATACTTACATTAGTCACCCTACCAAGTGGGGATAAATATTTGACTCAACCACCCAACCAAGTGGGATTACATATTTTACATGACTTAAAAATTCCATACATGAATGAATATGACAATTATTACATCATATGTCTCCACATGACCTTTACATCAAATGACAAATATGACATTAATAATTGAGACCAAAAGATCTTAATAGTAACATAATTCAGCAACCATAATGCCAACAATGCATTATATTCTCCAAGGCTAATGCTCCCCCTCAACTTGTGTTACCTATTCATTGTCAAAAACTCATTCATAAAACCATCTTCATCAAATGAGAAAAAAATAAATCAATACCATATCAGCAGACTGTACCCATCAACACTAGACTAAGAAAAATCAAATCAAAGCTATCAGTGGCATGTCAGAGGCTGATGTTGAGTGTCTCCCACTATTTTTCTATCAGAGAAAAACATACGTGACTGTCTTCAAAGAAACTCATGTATATACGCGACTATACTTCATGAAACCTACCTACAAAAAGTAACCCTTTGAATTTTCACATGTAGAATGAGAAGACTAGATTAACAACAAAATGAGGCAGAGACAACTCCCAGTTTCTGTCTGAGATATTCAAATGCTTCTATGGGAAGAGGTTTAGTAAATATATCAATAACTTGTTCTTTAAAGGGAACATACTCCAATTTAACCTTTTTCTCAAGCACTTGTTCTCATAGAAAGTGATACTTAATTGGAATATGCTTGGTCTTAGAATGCATAACATGATTTTTTGAAACACTAATAGCACTTGTATTATCAAATAGGATGGAGACGGGTGGAGAACATTTGATTTGTATATCTTGTAATGTTTGCATCATCCAGAGAAGTTGTGTGCAACAATATGCAACAACCACATATGTTGCTTCCGTTGTAGATAAGGAAATGAAACTTTGTTTCTTACTGAACCAAGATACCAATCAGGGCCCCATGTAAAATGCACCTCCACTAGTGCTTTTCTGGTCATCAAAATTTATAGCCCAATCCGCATCTGTGTATGCATGAAAGGTAAGATCTGCATCTTTAGGATACCATAGACCAAATTCTTTGGTTCCTTGGAGATATTTGAATATTCTCTTTACTGCCTGAAGATGTGTTTCCTTTGGATTGGCTTGGAAACGTCCAAAAATCCCAATTTCATGCATGATATCTGGTCTGGTACATGTTATATAAAGTAGACTTCCAATCATAGACCTGTACTTTGGTTGGTTTACTGTGGGAGAATCATGGTTAGAACTGAGGCTACATCCTGTCATCATGGGAGTACATACAGGGTTGCAATCTTCCATCCCATACTTCTTCAGAATCTGTTTGTGAGAGAAAGATGCCATATTTTTCTTGTTGCACTTGTAGACCAAGAAAATAGGTTAGTTCCCCAAGCAAAGACATTTCAAATTCTTGCTACATAACAGAAGCAAAGTTTTGACTCATAGATTCTTCATTACTGCCAAAGATGATATCATCAACATAAACAACAATAATTAACAATTTATCATCCTCAATTTTTGTGTACAAGTTGTTTTCTGCAAATCCTCTTTTGAAACCTTGTTGTTGAAGATATTTGTCAAGACGATAATAGCATGCCCGTGAATGTTGTTTTATCCCATATAAAGCCTTTTTGAGTTTGCATACAAGGTTTTCATCATTCCCCAACATGAATCCTTCTTGTTGTTCAATATATACTTCTCGTTCTAGATCTCCATTAAGGATAGAAGATTTTACATCCATTTGATAAACTTTGAAATGTCGAAACTTGAAAATGCAAGAAACATTCTTATGGCTTCAAGTCTGGCTACTGGTGCAAATGTTTCTTCAAAGTCTATACCTTCTTGCTGAGCATAACCTTTACAAACAAGTATATCTTTGTTCCTAATGACCTCTCCATTTTCATTCAACTTATTTTTGAATATCCATTTTTTCCCAATAACATTTTTATCATGAGGCCTTGGAACCAATTCCCAAGTATCATTCTTTTCAATTTGATCAAGTTCTTTGTCCATGGCCTTAACCCAACATTACTATTTACTAGCTTCATTTACATTTTGTGTTTCAATGGCGGATAACAAAGATAGATAACCAGGAGATCCTACAAGGGCTCTTCTTGTTTGTACCGCATATTCCTTTTCTCCTAGAATTTGAGTTTCTGGATGATTCTTTTGAACATAACTGGATGGAGCCTTTTCTTTGTCTGATGTGTCTTCTTCTGTTGCATCATTAGTTTCTTCTTCTATATCATTGTGATTTGATGTGGGAAATCATTCATCATCATCATCCTCTTTTGCTGATGTTACCTTTTTGGGATTTGTGCATGCTTCATCAATCACAACATCAATGCATTCAACTTTCTGGAGTCTCTTATTGTAACATTTGTATTCTTTTCTTCTAGATGAGTAACCAAGAAGTATTACTTCATATTCTCTAGCTTAAAACTTACCGAGCTTTTCATAATTATTTTTTATGAAACATTTTCTTCAAAAACTTTAAAATGCTTTACAGTGGGAGGATTACCATACCAAAGTTCATACGAAGTTTTATCACTATTCGCACGAACATGAGCCTTGTTGAGAATATTTACTGTGGTATGTGTAGCTTCACCCCAGAATGTGTCAAGAGTTCCAGGCTCATCAAACATAACACAAGCCATTTATTGAATAGTTCTATTCATTCTTTCTACCACGACATTATGTTGAGGAGTTCTAGCTACAAAAAATGTCTTTCTATGCCATGTTGTTGACAGAAATCAAAGAATTCATCTGATATGTATTCTCCTTCTCTGTCATATCTAAGACATTTTATTTTTAGATCTAATTCATTTTCAACTAATGCTTTGAAGACTTTAAATTTATCAAATGCTTCATATTTGTGTTTCAATAAACCGATCCAACACATTCTAGAAAAGTCATCAATGAATAAGATATAGTATTGTTCTCCATGACGTGACTTTTTCCTTATTGGCCCACACAAATCAGTATGTATAAGTTCAAGAGTATTACTTGCTGATCCTTCTTTGGAATTGAATTGAACTCTGGTTTTCTTACTGAATTGAAATGACTTACATATGGTACTTTCTGGTAGGGTGATGTTGGGTAGATCACGAACAACATTGAGCCTTCTTGATTTTTTGATTTGGGAGACGCTTAGATGTCCCAACCTTCTGTGCCATAACCAATTTTCCTCTGCCTTACCTAGGTAACATTGTTATTGGCCACCTTTCAATATATACAAATTGCTCGAGGTGCTTGTTCCTTTTATTGTGATATTTCCTGTGTCAAGTTCAGAACCACACATTCTTTTGATCAGAATACCACCTCATTTCCTTGGTCACACATTTGGCTAACACTCAACAAGTTATGCTTTAATCCATCAACATACATAACATTACCAACTTTAACCTTTTCTTTTAGAAAAATAGAACCTTTACCCTTAATGACAACAGGTGAGTCATTTCCAAAAGTGACATTATTTTCTTTCTCTGAAGCATTATATGAAATAAGTTTATCTTTATCACCTATCATGTGTTTTGAACATCCTCTATCAATGTACCATTGTTTTTCTTATCCTTATGCAAACAATTCTATGCCACAAATTTCAGATTGTAACTCCTTCCTTTTCTATACCTTATAATTTGTTGATATTTTCTCTTTTTGAGATGTTGGATGTAATTTTCTCTTGCTTTCAGATTGTTCATGTACAAGTGTATTGGAAAATGAACATTAAATTTCATATTTAAGAGGTGAGAAGTTATTATAAGTGTTATTCTTGAATCTCATATCATTCATTTGTTTTCTTGCTTCTCTAGTCATGATGGTTTTATATGCAACACATTGAGCAGCCTTATGACCAAAATTATGACATGAGAAACATTGTCCATTAAAGAAGAAATTTTTGTGATCATAGAATCTTCTAGTGTTGTTTACCTTTTGACCGATGCTTCTGTTGTTTTTCATCCTTGGATTAGAGTGAACATGATTTTACCAGTGGAATGCCTTTATTATTTTGCTGAGAGTTGAAAATTTCCTAACTGGTTTTTACTGCATTTAGATAGCTTTCGATGGTGACATAATACTTTTTCGTTTGAGATGTTTTTCCATTGTATCCAAGACCTGTCTTTATAAGAGGATAGTGTTGTACCTTGATAATTTCATCTAAGGTTTCAGATCCTTCAGCAAATATAAGATTCAAAGCTTTTATTTTCTCAAGTTCCTTTCTTAGACTTACTACTTCACATTATTATTTTCCTTTTCTATGAGTTGATGATTCAATGTATCTATGTCTACTTTGCTTTCTTCCAAGAAAATTTTGAGTTGAGTAATTTCTTCAAAGAAATCTTTTTCCTCTAAAGCATCCACAAATTTTTCATAGGAATAATAAGTATTTTCTCAAAAGCCATGAGTAATTTAAGATCTTGATCAGATTCTCTTTCTTCACTATTTGACAATCCATCACTATCTTCATGAGTATAATAAATTCTTCTATTGTCAAACCATCTCATATAACCTTTTTCAGTATCCTTTCCTTTGTCATGGTTTTCTTTATGAGGGCATTTAGCATCATAATGACCAACTCTACGACAAGAAAAACATTTGAAGGGAAGCTTACCTCTGAACCTTCCGGTGCTCAGTTGAAGTTTCTTTACAAAATTCACCTCATCTTATTCTGATATATATCCTGATTCCTTTTGTTATTCATTTTTTTTTTCCTTTTGCAGATGCTTTGAAGGTGTCTTCTCTGACTTTTGAGGGACCTTCTTTCCTCATTTCAAAATTAGTCAAGATCCTGTGAAGTTGAACAATAGTAAGGGTCTACAAATCCTTATTATCTTCAATGGTAGACATTTTTGACTCGAATTTAGGAGTTAAAGATCTTAAGATTTTCTCTAATAAAGTGGTGTCCTTTATTCCTTCACCCAATTTTTTCATGTGATTTACAATCTCATCTATATATAGAAAGAAACTAGCAATACTTTCATCATTATGCATTTTGAGAGTTTCATACTGAATTATGAGAGTTTGGAGTTTAACACTTTCTACCTTGGTATCGCCTTCATAACTTTGAATGATTTTGTCCTATATTTCCTTTGCTTTGTTTAACTACATAACTTTGACAAATTCTAATTTTGTCACACTTCCCAATAATGCATTGACATCTTTGGCATTGGTTTCATATGCGTTCTTTTTTGTTGCATATGTGGGAACTACGATTGGATATTGGTAACATCCTTCCACAATTTCCCAAACATTTGCTTCAAGGGCCTGAAGATAGGATCTAGTTCTTGTCTTCCAATATATTAAATTCTTTTCATTGAAGAGTGGTGGTCTGTTAGATGTTGTTTCGTCTTGATTGCTCATCTTGGGAGATCTTCCTTCAAGCAATCAAGCTTCTTTTGAAGGACCTGCTCTACTACCAATTGTTTGGAAAAATACTAAGAGGGGGAGTGAATCAGTATTTTAAAAACTCACAATAATAATTTTCTTTTTTGAAATATGTACGCGGATTTACTAAACCCAACTCACGTATGTACGTGATTGTTGTAGATGAAAATTCTTAGTAAACTTGTAAAACAACTAATTCTTTATCTCTTAAATTTAAACCAGAATGTAGGAGATTTATCAGGCATTTGATAAGTAGTAAGTAGGTGCAGTAAGAACAGAATAAAGTATCACACATAAGAAACACACATGAACATGAGGATTAAGGTGGAAACCCAATGTGGGAGACAACCACCACTGCCGTCGTCTCAGCCTTTAAACTTATTAATATCAAAAACTTCTTACATTCTCGTACTAGTGCAGACTCAT
The DNA here is from genome assembly GCA_000404065.3 of Pinus taeda. Lineage (NCBI taxonomy): Eukaryota > Viridiplantae > Streptophyta > Pinopsida > Pinales > Pinaceae > Pinus > Pinus taeda. The sequence goes on from APFE031428470.1 coordinate 7,577, forward strand.
GCTAGTACGTAGACACCCACCTGCTAAAGGCTACAACCTTCACTCGTTCTCCAACTCTTACTGGAAAGGAGCTCTGTTACATAGTAATTTGTCACTGCCTTCACTCCCAGTCCATCTACTGTGTCATGTGTCCAAGTCAAACATGCTCATGTTAAAGAAATGCTCTCTTATGCTGCCAGTTGACCCACTTTTCCTAAGTTATCTGCCTCATCGCGACTATGGACTTAATACGCGCTGAAGGGCACTCATAAACAGTCCAGCCGCGCTACCAGCGCGGAAGTACATCTGATTCCCGCGATGCTCCGATTTCATGCTCCAGCGCGAGGTTGCTTATTATCTTTAGCGATGATCTGACTGGCTACATTGCTCACTAGCGATGTCAGCGCTAAAGCTTAGTTATGTACTCGTGATGATCCAGATTGGGCGAATTTGTTCCAACAGTCGGCCTTCTAGATGACTCTAGACCTGGTTGTTGGCATAGTTTGTGTCGCCCTTCCTTCTCTAGCATGGCAGGTCCGTCAATTGTGCTACCTTCCCTGGTGATAAGCTCTCTCTTCCACCTTTCATGGAGACTCCTTATCGTATTTAAACACTCACCTTTGCTATGATCAACTAGTTACTAGTTGGTAAATTCTTGGATTGAGCAGTGTTGTTAGTGCTTTGGATAGATAGCTGGTGTGGGTGTGATAAGTGTGAGAGTGTTGATAGCTTGTGGAAGGTTGTGAAGAGCCCTTGATTTCATGTAAGACTTATGAGTGACAGAGAGACTTTGTATGTTGGGAGATCCATCTTCAAAGAGTGAATGCTTGAAGAACATGCTGGCTAGATTCCTCTGAGAAGGCTTGTGACGTCAAGACTTTGGTTGTAAGCTTGCTCTTATTTCATTATTAATACAATCAATGATGTTGTCCTATGTCTTGTATGCAATGTACTTGATAGCTCATGACTTCTTGAATTTGTGAGTAAATAGATCATTGTTGTTTTCCGGTTATGTGCTTTGTTGTATTTCTGTTGCATTGTTTTAGGTTGATCACTCGTTGAGGAGAAGGAAGCGAAAGATGGAGCAGCGCAACGAAACTTCATCGACCACCGGTTGAGGTAGGCCTCCAACTATGACTGTTTAAGGAAAACTATCGTTGATCTGTCCTTGTTTGTGACTAGACCCACTCTAGGGCTAGAGGTGTTGCCTCTGTCCACAGAGGGAACACTTTCCTGCATCACAAATTGGCGACTCCGGTGGGGAGTCTGTCCTATGTTCTTCTCTTTGATTTTGTTTTGATTTTGATTGGTCTCTCTTTGTTTTTGGGGATTAATTAGCAGTCTTCTGGGTCACCTAGATTGATCTGGGAGGTCCCTCTATTATCTATTAGATTGGCTGGTTCTGGTTTGGGAGTTTTTGGCTCGTTTGCTATTGTTTTTTACATCATCGCGGAACATAGTCTAACAGTCGCGCTGACATCGCGATCACTCTTTGCGTCGCTGAATAACGTCACACAGTCGCGACGATCCTGGAAATCGGATCATCAAGGGAAAGACGTGTACTTCCACGCTGACATCGCCCCGTTGCTATAGCTAGTTGCTTATCAGTGCTAGTTGCTAGTGTTGTACTCACGACGATACCTGTAGAATTGATTTTCTCAATTTTGCCTCCTGAGTTTGCTAGTCCTCTTGATCCCTTGTCTTTTCTACTTGCTCAGTCATTTGTTTTTCATTGTTTATGATCAAGGCACTCTTTCTTTGGCTTTGTTGAACGAATCTTGCATTTTTGCACTTGTGACCTAGTTCATTATTTCAAGCTTCTTGAATTAATTTTCTTGGTTGCTGGTTTGCTAAAGATTCGTTTACAGCTCTCCTGTTGGTTTGATTGAGCCTTCCTCATTCTTTGTTTCTGGTTGATTTTTAGTGACAGTTATTGAACCAGCCTTTCAATTTCTTTTCACTACCAAACATAGATCACAATTGTTTGGATCAACCCGTTCTTTCACACTTGCTTGTTTCTTTCTTTGAGTTTAAAAACATAAAAAAAAATCAAAAGATAGTATTCATTTAGTGTGCGAAAGTGAAAGTGAATTTGCATTTCAAGGTTGCATATTGGAAAGCGAATGATTAAAGCTCTCATTAGTAGTACCCATGCTCTGTAGGAATTGATGTCTGTATGCATTGTGTGATTGCATTTGTTTAGCTTGGTTTTCTTGGTTTGGGAATGATCTCTCTACCCTCCCATAGGTAGGTGTTCATTGAAAATTAAAGGATATTTCATTCATTTTAGCTGCATCCTAGGTTTTGTTGTATACATATGGTGGGTCCTGAAAACTGAAACATAATTCAAGATCAACCTTAAAACGAACTGAATAAATCTAACAACGCATTGGAACATAACACTCATTATTTGGAGGTCTAGGCTAGAGACGTGCTCTGGCGTCGTTAAACCTAGTCACTATCGTTCTCACTCAAGGTTGGGTGATTCCTCCTTCTGTGACTCAATAGCAGTCTAGTACGAAATTGTGCTCCCATGTACCGTCGAGTATATGTTGGGAGACCCCACTAGGTTATCATTTTATATCCTTAGGAAGCCATGTCTACCGCCTTGCAAATCGTAACGCACCGAACACAACATTCGGGAAGATTGACTGCCGTACGGAAAGTCCTTGGTTTGCATATCACTGCCAAGGTGTATATGCAGTTTTACGGGTTGTTTGGTAAACCTTTTGCCTAGTTCTCCAAAGTAGTCACTTTTGTTCCTTTTCGGACTCCCTAAAAGAAAAGGTCCATCTGAGCACTTGTCACTTCAGGCTCATTAAACATTCGAAGGTGACTAGAGTCATCTTTTGGTCCTTTTCTCGACTCTTTAAAGATGAAAAGGTCAAGTTTTGTTCCTGTGTCTTAAAATTTATTTGGCCATGTTCACATTTACCCGGTTAGATCTTGTTTGCGTTTAGTTTGAGTAGGGTTCTTTCTCGTTAGTTTTCCTAGGATTTTGAAGTGAATCATCCTGGCAGAATCATCGATCCCATCTCCCATTCCAAGTGACCAAGGGTCTCCATCCTCTGTCACTCCAGAGGTTCCGGTTGTTAGTGATACTCTCCCTGTTATCCTGAGTATCCAACCGCTTAACTCTCGCGCCCCAGAGGACGAGTCTTATGATATTAATTGGAATCCCATTTGGGAGCCTTCCGAGGCAGACTTTTCCGCTACTCCTCCTAGTGCTTTGGTCTCGATGTCTTCCTCCGACATGGATGAGATGACTCCCGTCTCTAGTGAAGAATCCTTTGTGTCAGAAAGTGAAATACCTATTCCTATGGAAACAGGAACTTCAACTTTCCGTGCAACAGGAACTTCACCTTTCCGTGTTACTTCCCTTGGTGTCACATTGCCTTTATGGTATAATGCTTTGGCAGACATCATTGGTTCCAGGTCTCCTCTTTCGAGTTCCATGTGGTCTCATACCATCCCTTCGACTTCGGAGCCATTCATCCCTCAAATTCACAATGTGTCCATCACATCTGTTCCGACCATGCCAACTGTTTGTGTGGCTTCTTCAGCCTCTGTTGTCAGTGTCGCCACTGCCTCTTCAGTGGTTACTACTATTATCGGGCCTTCTACTGGTCCTACCTATAGTGGCCCAACAACAGGAGTTGTTGATCCCACACTAAGTGCCCCACCTTCTTCTAGTTCCATTCTAGCGGGGGGGGCATACGATCAATATGTCCAAGCTCTTCAGAATCCGGATCCTCAAAATCCATTTAATTACTATGATTCTTGCGGAGCTCATATCTATTACCCCGGACCCATGCCATCTCAACCCGCGGTTGAGGTCACGGTTCCGTTGTCTGTTGCTTGTGGTACCACCACGTATCATGGTGGCCAAGCACCACCCGCAAATTTTCAAGGGCCACCTTATCAAGGACATCCGTCTTACAGACAGCCTTATCCCGGGCAACCTAGAGGCCCACAAGAACAACCCTTCCAAGGACAACCTTCGGCCTTTGGTGGTTATTCCTTTACCTATTCCGGGTAGCCTTCTCGTAACTCGGGACAACCTTACATCCAACAAGGTCAACCTGGTGTCCAGCAAGGCTACTCTTCTGGGCAAGTTGGTCAGCCTTATGTTCAGCAAGGCCAACCCACTCTCCAGCCTAGTCAACCGACTGGACAGAGCAGTCAGCCTCAAAATCAACCAGGCCAACCAACTATCCAGTCTGCTCAGTGATCCAGCCAGTTAGGACAACCCTCAGTTGTGCAAGGACAACCCAGTACCCAGCAAGCTCAACCTTCTAGGCAGGTGGGTCAACCTCAATCTCAACTAGGTCAACCTTCTAGCTAGATGGCTCAACTTCAATTTTCTCAAGGACATCTGTCTGGGCCTGCTCAACCGAGCACTCAAATGATGGTTTCTTGTCAAGCGCCACCCAGTTTTCAGCCCAGTCTGGGCTCCAGACCCAATCCGGTTCTCAAATTCAGGTTGGATCTCAATCTCAACCTGCTTATCAAACCTAGCTTGGCTACCAGGCTCATTTTGGAGCCCAGCCACCTTATGGTTCTCAGAAATCCCAAGGGCAAGCCCAATTTTCCCCATATCAAAATTATCAACAACTGCAGGCAAATCCTTATCAGAATTTCCAGCAACCCTATGTTGCTCCTGCAGGCCAAGTTGGTAATCAGTGGAATGCTGGGGGGCAAGTCCAGGGTCAACCGTCCAGTTACAGCTATAACCCCTATGGGCAAAACTCCTATGGACAAAACCCTTATGGGCCCAGTCCGTTCGGACAAAACCAATGTGGGCAACAAACAACTGGATGGAGCTCTGGTACTACCTCCTACCCACGACCGTTAATGTCCTTTAATCCTCAGTTACCCTTTTTAGCGACGTTGGAATTATCGGACGTGTCCAAACTGACAAATGATCCCATTCTTCATAATCTGTATTGGCCGCCGGCTCAAACTAAAATTCCAGGTGATTGTCCCAAGTTCAATGGTAAAGCTGGAGAAGATCCCTAGGCTCATGTTATGATGTATCATCTATGGTGTTCGTCAAACTCATGGCTTGATGATTCAATTCGCCTTCACCTTTTTCAACGGACTCTCACTGGCTCTGCTGCTAAATGGTATATTGAGTTAGCTCATAGATATTTTCAGGACTTTAACTCATTAGCTATGGCATTTTTAACTCATTTTCAGTTGCCGATTCGCTATGAATCGGGCACACATCTCCTGACATCCTTAAAACAGACTATGGCCACATGTATCTCCGATCATATTCATGAATGGAGACGACGTCGCCGTTTGATTAAGTTTTGGATTCATGATCAGCTTCTGACTAACTGGTTTACAACTTCATTTGTCGGTCCAATAGCTCGGGACATTGCTACGGGAGCGTGTGTAACTGAAGAGCAAGCTATCGCACGTGCTCAGTACCTTGACTTGGTTTACTCCTAGTCCGGTACATTATATGATTATTTTCCTGATGCTCCAAGGTCCGGAACTTCCAAAGCTCCGCCAACGCCCTCTGTTGACGGTGTCATCGGTTCCGTTAATCTGCCCTCTATGAAATCTTCCGCGAACCCTGGGAAGCAAAAGCCGAACACTTCAAATGAAAATACTTCTCAGGCTATATCCAATGTTGGTAATACTTCCGAGGTGAATGCCGTCTAGTCCACCATGGCAGCTAAAGCCTCGAAAGGGAACAAGAAGGGAAAAGGAAAGAATAAAGCTGAACAGCGAAAGCAGGATTCCCCTAAACCTCCACCCAAGGAAGGTGCCAAACGCAAGCCTAAGTATCCTTGCCTTATCTTTGATGAGGATCAATATACCAAAGACTACCCAAGGCGGTCTGAAGTTAGTCGTTTGCTGAAAGGTGCCCCTGGAACTCCTGCCATGCTCAAAGAGCCTTTTCCCTCACAACAAACTCAAATGGTGGCTGATCCATCTCAATCCTCTTCTCCCTTTGGTTCTCAGGTATTTATGGCTGGGACGATTCCCGTCCACATTAGTACTCGGGAAAAAGAGTATCCGTCACTTACCAGGAAGGAGCCTGAGGCCCCCTCTAGTGCTCCTCCATCCAGTTCTGGTCCCCTTCATATTGAGCGACCTAGCACTGAAACGGTCACCCGACCTCCTCCTAAAGGCATACTCCTGAAATCTTCGTACAACCCCAATGCTTGTGCTGCTCAGCACTATAGCATCGTTGAGGACTTAGCCCAGGCTCCGTCAGCTATGTCCGCATTAGAAGTTCTCCAGAGTTTCCCCTCTCAAAGGAAGTCTTTGCTATCGGCCATCAGTGGCATTGACCCGGCCGACTCAGATTTGATTACTTTTGACCTGGACAGTCATATACCGAGGCTGCATCACCAAATTTCCTTCCTTATTCAGGTCATCATCAATTCTAAAATGATTCACCTTACCATCACTGATGAAGGCGCTTCTACTTGCATAATGTCTGTTGCTTGTTGGAAGGCTATTGGTTCTCTGACTCTAAGCTAGTCGCCTACGACCTTGGAAGCCTTTAATGGGAGAGAGTCTCGTCCTTATGGTATCCTCCAACACTTGCCCATTACATTGGAAGGAAAGATAGTCAAAGTAGAAGTCGAAGTTGTCGATGCAAATTTAACTTACAACCTCCTTTTAGGACGAAGCTAGACATATGCCATGCGAGCTGTGGCCTCATCTCTGTTTCGTGTCATTTGTTTCCCTCATCAGGGGAAGTTTGTCACCATATACTAGTTGTCCTTCTTCGCCTCCTCTTCCGATGGTAATGTGCCTTTCATGGAGCATACCTCAGTTCCTCTTCAGAGTGTGGGTACTGGACTCTTTAAAGATCCTGCCCTTATGGGTGTTTTTTCACTCCCACCTCCCAATATCACCCCCATTAATATGATTTCTGTTCGCTCTGATCCATGGGTTCTTCCTCCTGCTGATCAGATAGAATACTGGGGCAATGAGATGCCGTTGAGTCCTGCCGAGCTCAACTACGTCGAAATTGTTTCTGCATCGGTTCCATCCTCTGAACCTGCTCCTTCGAGCAGAACTCTCGACTCGTACATGCAGCCCCCTTGGCTTGGAGATAGCGCTTCTTCAAACCCATTACAGGAACTTTTCCCTTCTGATGAAGCGATCATTGAGACTATGTCTTTCGAGGAACCCCCTTGGCCTGATCATCACCATCGTTTGTTGTTTCTCCCCACCCATCAGGAAATGCTTGCTTGTCTTGAGCGATTTTCTTCTTGTTTCCCTTTTCAACCTCTTCAGACACCTATTTAGATCTATCCAGTGTCTTCTGAAGGGAATATGGGGAACATCACGCAAACTCAGCCAATTGACATCTCTGTTAAACCAGGGATTGTCGAGCACATCCATGTTGGAGTAACTTGTACTCCAAAGGAGATTCAGCTCTATACAAGTCTTTTTCGTGAATTTCGTGATGTGTTTGCCTGGTCTTATGAAGAGATGCTCGGCATCGATCCTATCCTCGTGGTGCATGAGATACCTACCTATCCGGGTGCTAAACCTGTTCGACAGCGTCCACATCTCGTGCACCCCCGAAAGGTTGCAGCTATTAAGGCGGAAGTTGAAAAGCTTATTAAGGATGGCTTTATTTACCCCATCCCACTCACAGATTGGGTCTCTAATATTGTCCCTGTCACTAAAAAACAGGGCACTATTAGGGTATGTGTCGATTACCGTGATATTAATCGAGCCTATCCCAAAGATAACTTCCCTACACCCTTCATTGACCAGCTCATTGATGAGTGTGCTGGGAGTGAAATATACTCATTCATGGATGGATTTTCTAGTTATAACCAGATTAATATTGCCCCTGCTGATCAACATAAGACCACCTTTATCTATTCGTGGGGCACTTTCGCTTATAAGAAACTCCCTTTCGGCTTAAAAAATGTCGGTGCCACCTTCCAACGCGCAATGTCGTATGCGTTTCATGATATTTGACACATTGTGCAACCTTACTTGGATGACCTTTCGGCTCATTCGGTAAGACACCAAGACCATCCGACCCACCTTCGCGAAATTTTTCTCTATTGTAGACATTATCGTATTCGGCTCAATCCACATAAGTGTGTCTTCTGTGTTGAGTCTGGCACACTTCTCGGGTTCATCGTCTCCCAAGAGGGTATCCATTTGGATCCTCTTAAAGTCGAAGCCATCCTGAATCTTCCTCCCCCTGCTTCTTTGCAGCAATTGCAGAGTTTGCAGGGAAAAGCAAATTTTCTACGACGATTCATTCTGAATTATGCCGAAGTGGCTAAAGGCTATATGCGGTTGTTAAAACACGACACCCCTTTTCATTGGGATACCGCTGCATAAGAGTCATTTGAGTGCCTCAAGGCTCTCCTTGTTTCTGCTCCTTTGTTACGTCCCCCTGATTATCACTGGGACTACACTCTTTACTTAGCTACTGCTGATACCACCATCGACATGGTTCTAGTTTAAGACGTTGATGATGGTACCGAGCATGTCATTTATCATCTCAGCCGCAATTTACTTGATACAGAAACTCGCTATCCCCATGTTGAGAAGTTGGCATTGGCCGCCATTTGTGCCGTCCAACGTTTCTACCATTATATACTATTGCACACCACGACGGTGATTTCTGATTGCAACCCGATGATGTACATCTTGTCACGTCAGTTACTGGGGGGCAAATACTCAAAATGGATTGTCATCCTCCAAGAGTTTGGCTTGGAGTTCACCACTGCCAAGCCTAAGAAGTCCCTCATCTTTGCTGAGTTGCTTTGCTCTCTTCCATCTATTGCCGCACCCTCTCGGCTAGAGGATCATATTCCGGATGAAACTCTATTCTTGATTAGCACCCTCGATCCTTGGTACCGGGATATTATTGTCTATCTTTAGACGTCCTCTTTTCATCCCGATTTGTCTGAGGATGCTCGACGACAGATTCGCCATCAGTCTCAACCTTATCGCATTATTGGGGACACCGTGTACTGACTCGGTGCCCACTCTGTCCTCCGCCGATGTTTAACACTCGAGGAAGCCGAACGAGTTCTAAATGACTGCCATTCTGGCGCCTGTGGTGGTCACATGTCCGGATATGCCACTGCTCAGAAGATTCTCCGTGCTGGTTATTTTTGGCCCTCCATCTTCAAGGATTGCATTCTTACCGCCCGTTCTTGTCATGAGTGCCAAATCTACCAACGGAAAATGCGCGCGCCTCCCGTTCCATTACACCTTGATGTTACCGTTGGTCCTTTTGCCAAATGGGGCATTGATTATATGGCCTGTAACCTCGTTTGGCCAGGAGGCATGGGTATATCATCGTTTCCGTTGATTATTTCACAAAATGGGCCGAGGCGATGCCTACACTATCTGAGGACGGTCACACAGCGGCGCAATTTTTGTTCAATCATGTTATTTCACGATTCGGAGTCCCTCAAGCTATCGTCATTGATCATGGTAAACACTTCCGTAATCATATGATGACTGAGTTAACAACCCAGTTGGGCCTGCAGCATGATAGTTTGACACCGTACTATCCTCAGGCCAACGGGTAAGTGTAAGTTGTCAACAAAGTTCTAGTTACAATGCTTCAATGCACCATTGGCATGCACAAGTCCAACTGGCATTTGATGCTATTCTCCGCCTTATGGGCCTATCGAACTTCAGTGAAGGATGCCACCGGGTTCACCCTGTTACAATTGGTTTACAGTCTGGAGGCTACCCTTCCGATTGAATGTGAGATCCCTTCTTTGAAATTAGCTGTCAAATTACTCCCCAACACTACTCTGGTAGAAGAACGCCTTCTCTACCTAGAGCGACTAGACGAAACCTGTCGACTGGCCTCTCTAGCTATTGAAGCACAAAAGAAGAGAGTGAAAACTCACTTCGATCATACTGTCCATCCTCGTTCTATTGTTGAAGGAGATTTAGTCCTGCTTTATGATCAAGCGAATGGTAAGCTGGGGGCAGGCAAATTCGAGCCTATGTGGCATGGGCCTTATATTGTAAAGTGAGTTTTGCAAAAAGGGGCCTACGAGCTGATTGATTATGAAGGGAACACTCTAGATAAGCCCCGAAATGGGCTTTATCTGAAAAAATATTACGCATGAACCCAATGCACTGTGATTTGTACATACATGTGTTCTCAGCAGGTGTGTTGTGTGTGTGTGTGTATTTTCATGTTTTGGCTTGGTGTGTAGGCATAATTGCTGCTTATTGTGTCTTTTTGCTTCGTATGCAGATGTCTGGTACACCTTACATTGGTTTCGCTGATGGTGCCTGCCGTAGTACACACAACGTATCTTCCGTGGCATGGGTGATCTACGATCCTCACGATGAGTTAGTAGACCTTCAAGGTGTTTGTCTAGGTTTTACCATAAACAATGTCGGTAAATATAGTGTTGTTATTGAATTACTAACCGAGGCTATCAACCTCGGCATTTGTGCATTGGTTGTGAATCTGGACTCTTAGCTTGTTGTCCACCAGCTTAATAGGCATTATTCCGTCAGACATCGGATTTTAAGGTTGTATTTATGTGTTAAATTGTTAGAAAGGAATTTTGATTTTATCACATATCAACACATTCCAAGATGATTAAACACGTTAACTGATGCATTAGCCAATCATGTATTAGACAGACATTTGCGTAACATGTAATCAAAACAGCATATAGAAGCATTCATAACACAATAATGAACCATAGGAATATCTATATATATTATATATATATATAGAGAGAGAGAGAGAGAGATATATATATATATATATATATCGTGTGACGCACCGAGGTGCTCAAAAAATAAATGTATATGTCCAAATAGAGTTTGTGTTCTCCATACATCCGAGACACATGTCTCTCAAAAAAATAGCAGGATAAAACTGAGGTGTCTACTGTGGTGGGTTATGCTCCCTATAGCACACCACCACTCATGCAACCCGTCTCAACAGTCGGTGCACCCTAGGTATCACCCCTACTATGTGAATCTGGAACTCTATAGGGACCTCCTTGATCCCCATGTAATCAGGGATCCCTGCCGTCAGACCCTCGAGATTTTGGGCCACTGTCTCTATCGAATCGCCAGCTGGAGGAGCCAAGGCTAGCTCTCTGATACCCTTTGGGTCCCTTCGCTCCTCTGGAGCCAGTCCTACGGGTCTCACTGGTCCCACATCTGCAAATACCATAGAGTACCTCATTAGGACGTATGCATGTAAAAATCGAAGAACATCATAAAAGATAAAATACAAAAATAGAGTGATCAAGTGCTTTACCGCCATCATCCCACTACTCGCTAGGGGGTAGCTGCATATTGGGATCTCCATGAAAGTCCATACCAGCATATGGCCAGTCCTCAACAAAGATCGTCTGGTGCTTCAACCACTCACGGAACATTGTCCCCCATGACACTGGGCTCTCGCGATCTAGGCACGTCCAAGACCATATCTTGCAACTGCAGTGTTTGCACCTGCTCCAGCTTGAGCGGGATTAAGATGGATCCGTAGCCAAACTGTTTCGTCTCTCCTCGATGACAGTTGTTAAGTTGTCTCTTCATATTAGCCGTCACTGTTTCCGCCTAGTTGAACATGGTCGAATTAAGGCATTCGAGAGCCAACCATAGATGGGTCTTCGATGCCTCGTGTTGCGCTTGGGAGCCCGCTACCCTTGTTACCATAAAAAAAACTGCACGAAGAACCACGTCTTCCACCGTCAGAATTTCCACCTTCCTGCTCTTTGTTTTTCGCGCCCCGGGGCACACTCATGCCATTATCATCTCTAGTGATTCGCCCTCGGGACGTTGGCCCTCTAGGATCGGTCTCTCATCGTGATGGGACAATCCGGTCAAAAAATATATGTATGTTGCATCGAACGCGATGTTTCAGCCTCAGATTATGAATTTTTTATCTGTTGGGTTCCATGCACGGATTATCAGTTCTAGCAAATTGGGTTGAGGCCGAAGGTGCAGAGTAAGGAATAATTTTAGTAATCCGCATGCATGTAAAGCATTTTGGCACCTAGCATCAGCAAAAGCTTCCTCATCATTAATGTCGTGAGTTCGTTCCTGCCAAACGAAGGACATGATGCCCTGCATGACGAGAATAAATGAATTAGAGCTTCATTTATAAATTTCAATCCATAATTTGCACAAAAAAAATAGTTTTGCATCATCAAAACAGTCGCGATGGCGCGAAGTTCGCAGTTCCATTTTCTCGCGGTCATAGTGAGAATACATCATATTCTCACGATGATCAGAGAGCGTTACGTGTAAGTCGCGCTCGGTCATCGCGGACCCAAGCAGCATACCCGCGATGACTGAGCGGTAGACTCCAACTCAAAAATCTGTTCAAACTTACATAACCAACGCTCAAATGCATAAAAAAACTACTGAAATGAAGCGCAGGAGGAAGTCGACTTACTTGGTAGAAGTTTCACGACGAACCGTCAACAAATGAGGCCGGAATCAGCTTGAGAAATCAGCTCTGGTTGGTGCTCCAAATACTCCAATTGTAAATTCAACAGTGCAAATGGTAAAAATAAAATGAATTACCCCCCTTTTTATAGTAATTTTTTGAAATATTAAAAAATTGCACTTTAGAATGTCGGTATTTACCATTTTTATTGCATGGTTACTTGGAGTTTTGGTTTCTAATTATGTTTTCGCATGCATTAATTATTTATGTCAATTGGGTTTTACGTTTGGCGTGTTTTGTGCAGAACTACAGGTCGTGGAGTTACGTTATACTTCGTGTACACTTGATCCGAAAAGTCGTCTTTAATGCTCTTTTTCGACTTGAAAAACAAAAAGATAGCCGAGTTGTCCCTTTCGACTCATTAAATGAAATGAGAGGCGGTTTGCTTTAAGCTCTTTTCTGACCATGTAAAAGAGAAACGATTGCTGAGCTTTTGTCATTTCAGGCTCGTTATTGGTTACGGAACGATGTAGTTTCAATTGCTTTTCTACTTTTTCGGGTCAAGATCACTACTCACGAAAAGTACTCCTTGATCGTAATGATCAAGCGGTTCTTTCGAGTATCATTTTATACTTTTTCGGGCTCGAGAGACACAAATTTACGAAAAAGGTCCCCCTTAGAGTTTTGTTTTCTATGTCTTTTTCAAACTCCCTAAACATGAAAAAGGCTCCGAATTTTACCTATGTCAGACTCGTTAAACCCTGACGACATTGGACTCATCACCATGACGAGACTTGAGCTTCTCCTCCCTAGGGCTCATTAAACTATTACTAGGTTGGATTCGACCGAAGGTCAAACTGATATCACAAGCATATGCTATCCCCTTCAAGCTTGTTTTCAAAAATAATTGGGGTACTCGCCAGCAATGGTGGGGGAAAAATTTGGAAATCATCATTGATTGTCTATGGCAGCTAGTCACTCTTGAACATCGACTCTTTTGCTTCTTGTCGGGTTTGGATATCCATACATCGTCATTTGGCCTTCCGCAGGTTTGGGTTGTCATTTAGCCTCACTCCATCTGATCCATGCTGTCTCCATGAAGCCTCTAATCCCTTGGTACCTAAATGCTACCACCCTCCAGAGTCGTGTCGATGACATGTTCAAGAGTATAATCCCTCTGTAGTTTACATCCTTGCCTCTTCCTCTGATACTCTGTTTCACCATCTACCGCTTGTTCCTTGTCTCGTGTCATTGATGGGGGAAACATTATGGCCCTCCTGCGACAGGTCGTCTCCTGTCGACATCAGCTCATTATCCAAGAGATTGATCTAGAGATCCCTTTTGGTACCTTAGAGCTTGCATGACTCAATGGCAAGTTCTTCGCTCCTGATGGTTGACTTACATCATTGGTCGTCGATTGGGTGATTCCACGAGTGTTCGATTTCAGCTCATTCTTCACACTTTGTGGATTGTACTGGATAGTACCTTGAGAACCGTTGGCATTATTGGTGGTTTCTCTCGTGCTTGTTAATAGTTTACATCATCGACGGATAATCAAGCGACTTTCTATCATGCTCGACTTCAGCACCTCTATTCGCATGTTAGAATTTGTACTATGATCAGTTGGGTTCAAGACCCCGAACTCAAATTATACTTGTTCGGGCTACGTGGATTGGTTTGTGATTACATGACTCATTGATGGATGGCTGCGACCATACCTGAGTCTTCATGGATGGCTGCGACCATACCTTTATCATTATCATGGTCTTATTAGCTGGATGGCTGCATCCATACCACAGACCTAGTTCATATGTCTTTTGGATCGTCGCATCCTTGCCTAGACTACATGTATTTCACTATCATAGATATTAGTTGTACTTGTGCCTGTAGGTTCTTCCAGATGGTATTCTAGCTTAGTCAGTTTTGTAAAGCATTTCACCCCTCCCACTCTCTCGGGCTTCATGCTTTAGGGGGCATCTGTTACACAATAATTTGTCATTGCCTTCACTCCCAGTCCATCTACTATGTCATGGGTCCAAGTCAAACATGCTCATGCTGAACAAATGCTCTCTTATGCTGCCAATTGACCCACTTTTCCTAAGTTATCTACCTCATCGCGACTATGGACTTAATATACGCGCTGAAGGGCACTCATAAACAGTCCAGCTGCGCTACCAGCGCGGAAGTACATATGATTCCCACGATGGTCCAATTTCATGCTCCAGCGTGACGTTGCTTATTATCTTTAGCGATGATCTGATTGGCTACATTGCTCACTAGCGATGTCAGCACTAAAGCTTAGTTATGTACTCGCGATGATCCAGATTGGGCGAATTTGTTCCAACAGTCAGCCTTCTGGATGACTCCAGACCTGGTTCTTGGCATAGTTTGTGTCACCCTTCCTTCTCTGGCATGGCAGTTCCGTCAATTGTGCTACCTTCCTTGGTGATAAGCTCTCTCTTCCACCTTTCATGGAGACTCCTTCTCCTATTTAAAACACTCACCTTTGCTATGATCAGCTAGTTACTAGTTGGTAAATTCTTGGATTGAGCAGTGTTGTTAGTGCTTTTGATAGATAGCTGGTGTGGGTGTGATAAGTGTGAGAGTGTTGATAGCTTGTGGAAGGTTGTGAAGGGCCCTTGATTTCATGTAAGACTTATGAGTGAGAGAGAGACTTTGTATGTTGGGAGATCCATCTTCAAAGAGTTAATGCTTGAAGAACATGCTGGCTGGATTCCTTTGAGAAGGCTTGTGACATCAAGACTTTGGTTGAAAGCTTGTTCTTATTTCATTATTAATACAATCAATGATGTTGTCCTATGTATTGTATGCAATGTACTTGATAGCTCATGACTTCTTGACTTTGTGAGTAAATAGATCATTGTTGTTTTCCGGTTACGTGCTTTATTGTATTTCCTTTGCATTGTTTTAGGTTGATCACTCATTGAGGAGAAGGAAGCGAAAGTTGGAGCATCGCAACGGAACTCCATCGACCACTGGTTGAGGTAGGCCTCCAACTATGATTGTTTAAGGAAAACTAGTGTTGATCTGTCCTTGTTTGTGACTAGACCCACTCTAGGGCTAAAGGGGTTGCCTCTGTCCATAGAGGGAACACTTTCCTGCATCACAAGCTCTAACCCCCTAATCTGATTACTAGCTACTACTGGTAGGAATCTTTGACTTCCTCAGTGAAGGCTCAAACCCTCAACAACATTCATGGACCACGTTTCATAAATTTTCACACTAGATCCACCTGCTTTAATACATCACAACTTGTAGATCAATTGAGGCAAACGCCAACTTAATTCAAACAGAATAGTGATATCATTGTAACAAGAACACAAAGCTGAACTCAGAATATTGCATCAACACACAGAATCAACTGCAACCCTAATCATTGATATGCCAACATGCATACACTATTTCACTTAAGGCAACCCGCGTGTGTATGCACTTTTCTGTAGAGAAACTTACATGTAGATCTCAATATAATAAAAAGTTGTAATTTAGAATTAGACACAAAGTTGACCAAAATTATTCTGAAATATTCTGTTAGCTTACAGAACCCTCATACAATTAGCAACATCAATAATATTTTCAACCAATCAACATGTAACCAAATTCAACTTCATCACTGAATCAGTTCTACTTCAGACATTATTAGTCAACCTAGATCAACATGAGGACATCATTGACAGATGTTGGAGATACAACAATACTAGTCAGGTTGAGCAGTCATTTATGAGAAAAAACCCTTCCTTTATGTACGCGAATTTGAAGAAACGAACCCGCTTGTATATGTGACTTAATCGATACCAACCTGCGTACATATCTGCAAATTTTGACCTAAAATTGCGCTGCTCTTGAGAACTTCAGAAAGACCCGGATCATAATATTCAGAGATAAAAACATGCATCAATACTTAGATCTAGTCAATCCATGAGCAGATCATACAATAGAAAGTTATTTTAGGTCTCATGATCCTGATCCATCATTGTATTCATCAGTGCATAATTATTTCATATCTATGTGTCAACTATGGCCCTTACAATGCAAATATACTTCATATTGAAGTATTCATCAAAAACCCTTCCACATGAACACTTAGCACTTTGATCTTCACCTCCTTATATTGTTAGAGTGTTGGGTCCCTATATTACTAGTGATTACCCCATTACTATTGTAGTTATACCCCTTATTAATATTGTTGTGCCCCTATTGTCCCCATATTGTTATTAGTGTGCCCCATAGAATCCCTCTATTGTTATTTTTGTGACTTTATATTATTATTATTAGGTCGGCTGGGTTATATTGTGACTCCTTAGACTCCTATATATAGAAAGGAGGATTTGTCATTTGAATCATCCAAGAATTGTTCATTCATGTAATGTAAAGGAGGTTGCCCCCTCGAAGAGGCTGAATTCTAAGGCGTTGATCTATCTTTTCTATCTTTTCTTGAGCTGGTTTCATAACATAGAGCCTTAGCCAATACCTTGAGTCAAAACTACACTAGTGTTGGTGGTAATCTTGGACGGGATCAAGTAACCGTTATTGCGCTTAATATTGTGGGCTAATACCATGGTAAGGACCCTTCGTATTCTTCAATTAGTGTGCTAGCATGTACATGAATTTTCTTCTTTGTACCTGTGTGTATATGCAACTTGGCCTTGACAAACCCACATATAGATCTTCAAATATTCACCTTTATCAAACTTTTGATTCTGATCTGTAAACCTTTGTCCCATCATTCTATTATTCCATTCCATCACTTTGTCACCTCTGAACTAACATATGGATTCATCTAGTTACCATATACTTGTTCTGTTAAAAGTGAGTTGCCATCAAGGACAACACATGCATCATAACAATAAATGTGGTCATATGGTGCACACATGTCACCGACTTAACCGAGAACAACCTGCGTACATATCTGCAAATTTTGACCTAAAATTGCGCAGCTCTTCAGAACTTCAGAAAGACCCAGATCATAATATTCATAGATAAAAACATGCGTCAATACTTAGATCTAGTCAATCCATGAGCAGATCATACAATGGAAAGTCATTTCGTTATTTCAGATCTATGTGTCAACTATGGCCCTTACAATGCAAATACACTTCATATTGAAGTATTCATCAAAAACTCTTCCACATGAACACTTAGCACTTTGATCTTCACCTCCTTATATAGTTAGAGCCTTAGCCAATACCTTGAGTCAAAACTACACTAGTGTTGGTGGTAATCTTGGACGCGATCAAGTAACCGTTATTGCGCTTAATATTGTGGGCTAATACCATGGTAAGGACCCTTCGTATTCTTAAATTAGTGCGCTAGCATGTACATGAATTTTCTTCTTTGTACCTGCGTGTATATGCGACTTGGCCTTGAGGAACCCACGTATAGATCTTCAAATATTCACCTTTATCAAACTTCTGATTCTAATCTGTAAACCTTTGTCCCATCATTCTATTATTCCATTCCATCACTCTGTCACCTCTGAAATGACCTATGGATTCATCTAGTTACCATATACTTGTTCTGTTAAAAGTGAGTTGCCATCAAGGACAACACATGCATCATAACAGTAAATGTGGTCATATGGTGCACACATCTCACCTGTAGAGGAAAATGGTAGACTAAACTTTGAGGTTAACTGATTCAAAAGAAAGGCCTATCGACCTAAAAATTTACATATATATAATTTTATTTCAATAATTTAACTAATTTGGTAAATCGATTTCATTTAAATTGACCTTTTACTGAAATTGTTATATAGAATACAATTTAATATAATTTTTAAGAAATTGTTATATACAGTATTTATATTAACAATTAATATTTTTTTACATCAATTTATTTTGATTATAAATTGTTTAATAGTGTTTTATATTTTTTATACATGGTGTATAATAGATGGTGATGGGCTATATTGTTAAGTCACTTCGTGATGTGAAGGTCACTGGTTCGAAATTCCGTGAGAAAAAGTCCAGTCATGTTAAGGGCTGGTGTGGCCTAGGCTGGGTGCGATCCCCAAGTGATTTTGATGGCTTAGATGCCCCTGGGTCATGGTTTCTCAAGCCATAGGTCAAGCCTGATGTAATCTCTGATGAACTCAAACCACTTACAAAAAAAATGTTTTAAAAATTTATTTGGAAATTAAAAAAATAAAATAAATTTTGAGTATTTAAAAGAGGAAATAATGATTTTGAAGCTATTTAAAATTGAAATTGAAATTTATTTATGAAATTTCAAATTCAAAAATATTATTTTTAATTAAATTAAGTTGTAAATTTTTATAAAAATCTACGTATGGAAATTTATAAATGCATTGTTCAAAAATGATTGAAAATTTCACAATTTTGTTTAACTAGAAAAAAATATTTTGTCTTTATTTTGTCTTATTCATTTATATATTCATATATATATATATATATATATATATAAGATAAAATAGGAAAAAGCATTAAAAATTTAGAAATTTTAAACTTTGTATAGTATAAGTGTATGCTTTTAAATATGTTTTTTTTTTTTTTTTTTGGGTCTTTCCTTATATTATATTTTTTTTTATAAAGTTTATTTCTTAATTTTAATTAATAAAAAAAATTACTTAATAAAATAATAAATTGAGTGACTCTAATACTTTAGAATATGTATTCCTTTCTAGGAAATCATAAATCTCTACTTAAAAAGGGATATTTTCTCATAAAATAAGAAGTCTTATATATCAATTTGATGTCTAATTTAGAAATAAACTTAAAATTAAGTTATCATCATTATCATAATAACCAACCTAGATCTATCTTAACCTAGATCTATCAAGTGTCGAGAGGGATCAAATCTCTCGAAGTGCAAACCTCTTTTTTTAGTGCAAAATTTGAGGAAATGTTTGCACCTCGAGAGATTCAATCCCTCTTGGTGCTTGATAAATCCAGGGTTAAGATGGATTTAGTCTCGTTTCAGTTGTGTGCAGTCATACAAAATTTGTTGAGAATCTAATTATTTTGGTCATCTTAAATAGGGTAAATATGCCTAAGATTAATTTGGTCAATTTAATTTTAAATTTGCTTAGTTACCTCTCTTTTTTGAGATGAGAGATACTGTTAGTAACTTGAATGATGAAAAATGATGAAATAAAATTTTTGAGTGCAAAGTGACAATGTAGCAATGTTGAATGATAGAAAATGTGAATAATAAGAATATAGTCAATTACAAACAATCTTCATTGGGATCAATTTGAAACTATTTTCTCCTACTGTTCTTATTATCACACCTATTAGTTTTGTCGTTTTCTCATATCTATCATGAAAAGGGCAGTTTAAATCATAGACCATTCAAATATTTAACTCGAGCTACTATAGTAAACATCATAACTTGTCTATGTTGCTCTCCAATATTAATAGTAGTTTTATCCAAAGTCAATCATTGTGACTTATGGAGCCTTAAACCCCAAATAATTTTCAATGGTAGTTATCTTCTATTATCACGTTTGAATGCAAAGTGATTAACAATGTTGAATGATGGAAAATGGGAATAATAAGAATGTATCCAATTAGAAATAGTTTATAGTTTTAGGAAGCAAACATTTCGGGTATGTGAACATTTTATTTAGGATGAAAATTCAAGTATTGTATTTATGGTTGAATTACTATAACACATAATTCAATGCATGTCATGAATATTTTTTATATGCTTACACTGAGAGAGAGTGTATGTTTTGGGGGTGAGAAGGAGATACAAGGGAGATAGATATATAGATGGAGGGTGGGAGAGACAATGGGAGATAGAGATAGATATGTAGGGGGAAGAGATGTGCTTACACTGAAATCAATGTACACTATTAATCTAATTATTTTGAAATTAATGTACATCATACATATAGTTGCATCAAATTAGAAATCATTATCTACACTAAAATCAATGCATCTAGTGAAAACAATCAAATAGGATTAGAAATCAACATCTACACTAAAATCAATGCATCTAGTGCAACCAATCAAATAATATTAGAAATCAATATCTACACTAAAACCAATGCATCTAGTGCAAACAATCAAATAGGAGTAGAAATCAACATCTACACTGAAAACAATGCATCTAGTGTAAGGTATTAAATAGGATTATAAATTGACATCTACATTGAAATCAATGCATCTTGTATAAGGTATTACAGAGGATTAGAAATCAACATCTACACTGAAATCAATGCATCTAGTGCAAGCGATCAAATAGGATTAGAAATCAATATCTACATTGAAACCAATGCATCCAATGCAAGAAATCAAATAGGAGTAGAATTAAACATCTACATTGAAATCAATGCATCTAATGTAAGGTATTAGATAGGATTAGAAATCAACATCTAAACTGAAATCAATGCATCTAGTGCAAGAGATCAAATAGGATCGGAAATAAACAACTACACTAAAATCAATACATCTATTTTATTAAAAACCAAAATATTCATGACTTTTTAGATCTAACTTCTATGTCTATATTGTTTCTATGCGTATCTTTCTTATTCTCTCGCTCTCCACCTTCCATTCTGTTTCTATCTCCCTCCCTCTCTCCTTCTCTCTCCCCCTCCCTCCATCCCTTGTATCTTTCTCTCCACCTCTCCCTCCCTCTCTCTATCTTTCTCTTCTTCCTTCTCTCCCGCTACCATCTATATCTATACGTCCCTCCATCACTCCTTATTTGTCTCTCTATCTCAGCCCCCTAAACACATGTCACACACACATTCTCTCTCTCATCATCCCTCCCTCTCTTTGTCTCTCTCTTATTCCCTCTCACCCCCTCCATCTATATCTCTGTCTCCCTCTGTCTCTCCTTCTTTATCTCTCTATATCAACCCATATACATACACACACTCTCTCCATATTTATCTATATATCTATCTATCTCTCCCTCTTCCTCTCCATCTCTCTCTCTTCCCCCCCTCTGTCTCTCTTCTTCCCTGTCCGTCCCCTCCACCTATATTTATATGTCCCATTGTCTCTATCTCCCATTATATTTCTATCTCAGTCCCCAAACATACTCTCTCTCTCTCTCTCTCTCTCTCTCCCTCTCCATATATATCTCTCTTCCCCCCTCTCTTTTCCTCTCTCTCATGCCCTCCTCCCCCCCTCCATCTATATCTTGATCTGCCCTTGTCTCTCCTTCTCACCCCAAAATATACACACACACTTTCTCTCCCTCTCTCTTCCTCTCCCCCCCTCTTCCCCCCACCCCCCTTTTCTCTTTCTCTTGCTCTCCTCTCTCCCTCACCATCTCTCCATCTCTCCCTTGTCACTCCTTCTCCCTTTAAACCTTTCTCTCTCTATGTATTTCTTCCCCTTCCAACTCCATCTCTTTCTCCCCCTCTCTCCCTCCTCTCTCTCAAGTCCTCTCTCTCCCTTTCTCTCCCACCTCCCCCTATCTCTCCCCTTATGACACACACACTCTCTCAACACCCTCCAACTCTATCACTATTGTTGCACAAAAATTGTCACCTTGACATTCTGCAATATGTGTGAGTCTATCACCACTCATACTTTCCTCCTCTGCAAGTCTTAAACATCAGTTCTTCATATCAAGCCTTGAAAATAAGAGAAAGTCCTTAAAAAATCTCTAAAACTTTGGTTCCGCACTTTCTCTTAGCATTGCCTGCGGTCCCGCACCTAATGGTCATGTCCCCTGCGCACCTGACCACTCTATCTCTGTGTTATGGGTGTGGACCCCTATAAAAGTTAAAAAGGTGCAAGTACATTCTTAAAAACTCACTTTGAGTCATTTCTGGAAGCTTCTAGAGGGAATCTTGAGGTGGCAAGTTCGCTCCTTAAAGGTTCATGCATCCCATACCTTAAGGAGCTAACCCCTTGATGTGAGGAGCTTATCCCTTTAAAGGAGGACTCTATCCCTTAATAGGTGGACCTGTAACCTCCTTCATTTGCACTATAAAATGAAGCATTGGGCTGGTTAGTGAGGAGGTTGAAAGCTAAATATTTTTGAGGTGAAATGCTGCTGGAACTTAGTCTTCCTAATTGAGATTTTGAGAGGAGAGATTAAATACCTTTTTGATCTCATTTGGAAGAGAGTGAGGCTTGTCAAAGTAGAGGAGATTTCTGTTTGGAACTCGAGAAGAGCTTGTACAACATCAAGGCACCAAAGGTTGTAAAGTTCTTCTATTTCAAAGTTAATACAATCAAGTTTATTTTTCTCAATAAGCTGTGTTTTATAGTTTATTTCATGGACTCCTTGATCACCATGATGAACATGATTTATTCTATTAGCTATGCAGGTGTTATTTGATGTGTGCTTGTTTGTGATTGCAGGTTCTCTAAAGGAAACTCTTTCCGACGGTCGAAGTATGGCTGCCACAAACTAGCGTTGGACTTAAGGTAGTGTCTAAACACCTCTTTAGTTTTTATTAATGAATCGCAATATGTTTAGAGAAAGGTAGATTTGCTTGTCCTGCTTGTTTCTATATATCTATTGATATTAGGGAGATCGGCCTTGTCCACAAGATCGATTTATCCGGCCAACAAATATCTCCCTCCCTCTCTCCTTCTCATTCTCCTGCTCCCCCCACCTTCCTATATATGTCTCCATGTCTCTCTCTTCACCTTCTTTCCCAATATATATCATCCCCCTTTCTCTCTCTTCCCTCCTCTCCTCTACCTCATTCAATCTTCATCTCTCCCTTATCACTCCCTTTCTCTCTCCATCTCTATCTGTTAATGTCTTTGTTCTTCCCTCCCTCTTTTTCTCCCTCCAAATCCATTTCTCTCCCTTCCTCTCTCCTACTCTCTCTCTTCCTTCCTCTCTCTACCTATCTCTACCACCTCTATGTCTCTCTCCCCCACTCTATTCCCCCTCCATCTCACTCTCTCTCTCTTAAATATGATCCCATTGTATTGTATTTAAGAAAGTATCTAAATAGTCCGCTTGGGGTAGCTCAATTGGCACTGGCCGTGGAAATGACGTCTCACTGAACCAGATGCCTTGGGTTCAAATCTTCTGCTATCCCCCCGGGGCGAGAAGTTAGACATGATGAAGATGTAGTCCTACCAAACATACAAAAAAAAAAGTATCTAAATAAAATAAAACATAATTAGTAGTAAAATAATAAACCTATGTTTTGGATCAATCATGTCAAATGAAATACAATAGTAAAAATCTTAAAATAATCATGCACTATATTTCCTCTATCATTGTTAGTCACTTTGTTGTCTCTCTTCCTTAGATCCTTGGTTAAGATGCATCTATCTTTGTTCTTTATAATATTATTTATATTATATAAATTTCAAATATGTATATATAAAAGTATTCTCATTTTTAACTTATTAAAACCTTGATTTAATCTTGTGGGAATATTTTTAGTAGTCGTGAGGATAGAGGGTTTAGATATGCCTCAAAATTAATTATAATTATTTATTAGTTTAGCTTTAATTAATTTTTTTTTTATAAAATTAAATTAAATTAAAATATTTATAAAATATTTTGATTTTGAAATAAGTTATGATTTTTGAGTATATGGTATTGATAAGCCATGGTATTGTAACAAAATAATTAAAATCCTAGATCCACAATACAATAATCAAAAGCCTAGATGGCCCATGGTATTAGCCCATGGTATTATGATTTTCTTCCCTTTTCTTCCTCTCTCCCTATGTCTCTCTATCTTTCTCTGCCTAGATGGCCCATGGTATTAGCCGATGATATTATGATTTTCTTCCCTTTTCTTCCTCCCTCTCTCTGTCTCTCTATCCTTCTCTTCTGGGTATTAGCCTATGGTATTGTAAAAAAGCCTATTTAGAAGTTAATAATATCCATGGAAAATATTCATGATTACAAATATGTTATACTGTAAATATTGAATTTTTATTAGCTTGTTAATTAAAGTTAAAGATGGTTATGAAATCATTCTTTTAATTTATATGGTAAATTAGATGTTAATTTATAAGTATTATTTATATATTATATATTTTAATGTGGTATGTATATTATTTTTTTTTATCTAAACTTGTTCCTAATTTTATTAATATAAATAATAATATATAAATATATATTATAATATAATATTATATATAAATAATATATATATATATATATATAATTATATATATATTAATATATATTTAAGCTGTGGTTCATGGTCACTGAGTGGCCGCTACATCCACGGTAAATATCGGGGTAGTTCAACCCGAAGGGATCTGCCCGTCGGCCAATATTAACAGGCCTAACCTCGAGGGCGTTGAGGAGATTTGACCCCATGACCTCCCAACTGGGAAAGTGCTTAGCAACGGGAACTCGATCATTTGAGCTATCCCTTGGGGCTAAAAGTTTGGACAGATTGTGGTTTGAACCCGCAACCTCACATGGCCGATTACTTCGCTTTACCAATGCGCTACATAGGTGGGTCTTTAATAAAAACAAAATTACACTATAAAAAAATTGAATTTAAAAAATACCTAACATCTCATATCTCACATCTAACATCTCAATATTGAATTTTTATTAGCTTATTAATTAAAGTTAAAGTTGGTTATGAAATCATTATTTTAATTTATATGGTAAATTAGATGTTAATTTATAAGTATTATTGATATATTATATATTTAATGTGGTATGTATATTATATTTTCTTTTATCTAAAAACTTGTTCCTAATTTTATTAATAAAAAACAAAATTACAATATAAATAATTTGAATTTAAAAATATCTAACATCTCATATCTCACATCTAATATCTCATATCTCATATCTCATATCTCATATCTCATATCTCATGCCTACACATCTACCCTATCCACATCTAATGCCTACACATCTACCGTATCCACATCTAATACCCACACATATACCTTATACTGGGTTGTAACATCTCACATCTCATGCCTACACATATCCCCTATCCACATCTAATGCCTACACATCTACCCTATCCACATCTAATACCCACACATCTACCCTACTAGGTTGTAGAGCGTGTATCCACATCTAACACCCACACATCTAACCTGCTAGGTTGTAGAGCGTCTCTCGGTGCACTAAAAAGCGTTTCAAACGATTATAAATTTAATTTTTCTATAATTTATCACTTCTAAATTTTGTATTTTAATCAAATCAACTTGAGTGAGTTAAAGGTCCACACATATGTTATATAATTAAGTAATGAATATATGTGTAACTAATTACCTAATTCAAATTCCACTTATAATACAAAAATATTTATTTTTTATGAGGTTCACGAACCCCATAGATTAGTGACCACCAACCACTAAGCTTGATCTTGAGAGTGTCAAGAGAATTGAGCTCGTGACCTCTTAATAGAAAAATAGCTTTAATGATTGAAGACACTAACACTTGAGCTAATGCTTAAGGCTTATAATTTAAATCTAATATGTTAATGTCAATTAGTTATTTGTTAGGTTATTGTTTTAGTCTTTTAATAATTACGCTATTGTTTAGTAATTAATATGAAGATTGACTATTTAAATAATAAAATTTAATTATCGGGAAATTTAATATATTGAACAATATTATGTCAAATTAAAGTTATACCATTGGAACAATAAAATTTAGCCTTCTAAAATTTAAACATTTAACAAAATTATGCCAAAACTTTTTAATTATAATTTTGTAATAACATATTTTTTAATTTCATATTTTCTAGATAGAAATTTTATTAAAAATATTATATTTGTATAAGTTAATGTGTAGGTTACTTATTTTAGATTCAGGTCGAGAGTGAAATTAGGGTTTAGAATAGGGAGCAACAGGAGGAGCAAGTTGGTAACAATGGAGGGGCTAGGAAGAGGGAGTTCCATTCCCTCCTACAGCAATGTCGTATCAAATAGAAGCAGGGAAATAAGTTTGAATGGATTTAGGAAACCCTTGGAGGCCTGAAAAAAGAAGACAGACTTAAAAGAACCAGAAAGCAGCAAAGCTGACAAACAGGAATAAACTCACGAGGTGGTCAGAAGGGAGGAGAGACCAGAGGACAACAGTCAAAAAAATGTGTACAAATCTATAGCAGGTCCCTGTAAGCCCAAGTCAACCATCAAACCCCGGGTGGTTCTGAATGATCCTACACTGCAGGTGCACAGAGATCACATGGCAACTTATGCTATTATATGCAAGTTTATGGGTATATGGCCCACAGAGAAGAATATGTACACATGGATAAGAAACAATTGGAAACCAAAGGGAGATATAACTCTGCATCTAGGGTCCAAGGGTTTCTTCACAGTGGTTTTCACTAGCATAGAGGACAAAGACAGAGTGTTTGAAGGAGGACCCTATTTCTATGCTACTGCAAGACTATATATGCGACCCTGGGTAATGAACTTTGTCTCGAAGCGAGAAACATTCACATTGGTCCTAGTATGGATAAGACTTTACTCCCTACCTCTAGATTGTTGGCTACCTGAATCCTTAAAAGCTATAGGAAATAAATTAGGACATTTTCTAAAAGTATCAGAGGCAACTCTGTGAGGAAAATATACCTCCTTCGCACGAATATGTGTGGAAATGGATCTATCGGGAGCACTCCCAGATGAAGTTGTCATAGAAGTTCATGATGAGGAATGGGTACAGGTGGTGGGCTATGAACATGTCCCTTTTAGATGTCAGAAATGTCATGAACATGGGCACCTATTTAGAGACTGCCCACAAAACATAAGGGAGGATAATTCGAGAACCAACACAGGAAAAGATCCTGAAGGATTCACCAAGATGGGAGGCAGAGGGAAAGGATGGGGAAGAAAGTACCAGAAAAAACAGAGTGAAAACAAGCTATCAAGTCACAACAGTTTTGAAATTTTAGAAGAAGAAGGGGGGAAAAATGGAAAGGTTGTTACACTAGACAACCATCCTATAGAGAAGGAAAAGGAGGACAACATGGAAATAATACAGGAAAACAGCGAAAAACAGGAAACCATACCAAGCAACATGGAACTAATCAGGGACCAGGAGATGACCCCAAGTGAAGTTGGGACAGAGGACCAAGAACTACATGAGATTCTTGAGAGGGAGAATCTTGATCTAGAAAAATTCTTAAACTAGGGAACCAACAAAGGGATAGAATCCCTACCACAAGAGGAGTTTGAGAGAGTACAATAGCTCTTCCTTTAGAGATCTCAGACAAAAGCCTCAGGAATCAAAAGAAGCCATGAAAGCCAGGACCATAGAGGGGTCAAACCAATGGAGGAAATATCAGGACACTCGACCAAAAGCCCAAGTAGGAAAAGAGGAAGAAAAATACAAAATGAGCTGGTAACAGAGTGTGGAAAGCTCATGTTCAACTTAGGTAATATGAAATATCTCACCAGTTACTCATCCAAAAGCCCATCATTATGAAGCTCACAACCTAGAATATTAGGGGTCTAGGAAGTAAAAGGAAACAGAGGAATCTCAACAACAAATTAAAAGAAGAAAACCCAGATATGGTGTTCATACAAGAAACGAAATATTCCATAGATAAAGTCTGGGAGATACATAACAAATGGCTCAGTAAATATGATCACCTAGAATTCAAAGCCAGTAACACAGCAGGAGGGATTCTTACTCTTTGGAATCCTTAGAAATTTGGAATTCTGGATGCAGAAGCATCTAGGAACTACCTTTCAATGGTTATCCAACCTTTGGGTGACAAGGAAATCTATATGGTCACAAATGTCTATGGTCCTCAAAAATCTGAAGAGAAACTCAAGCTTCTCACCTCACTAGAGAAGCTAAGGGAGAGACACCCAGTAATGCCCTGGATTTTGGGTGGAGATTTCAGCATGATCAAATCTCTCATGGAAAAAGAAGGAGGAACTAGAGTAATAGGAAAAGACTCTATTGCTTTCCAGAACTTCCTAATCAACTTGAGGCTAGTTGACTTAGAAACAAAAAATGGAACCTTCACATGGAACAATAAGAGGGGAGGAGCTTCCCAATGGTTCTCCTTGCCTGTGCATCCATTTGTCTGCTCTTAAGCAATTTATGCAATAGCAATAATGTAATAACTTTAATCAATTGTATTAATATAACTATTTAATAATTAATATAATAATATTAATATTAATATAATTAATTATTTATTCAATTTCAATTTTAATTTTAATTATTAATTAGTATGATTTCTTTGAAAATAAAAATAAATTTAAAAAACCTATTAACGTTATATAAAAATCAAAGCATATTAATATTATAAACATTTCATAATTAATAAAAATAAAAATAATAAAAATCATTATCATCTCAGCCGACTTGTTTGGTTCTCCAAAAATTTTCCATCCTCCATCTATTTATTTCCTCTCCGCTGCTCTTCTATCATCATCATTCTCTCATCCTGAAGATGGATCCCACTTGGGATTCGAAACGTCGGTTCAAAAATGATAAAACTGTGGATTCTCCGGTCATTCATTTAAAAGATTCAAGCCACAGAAATCTGAAATCCAAAACCCCCTATATCGAGCATGTTTTCCTCGAGCTTCTTCTTCGCCCGATATTCTCCTCAACCGTCGGATTCGGCGGGTGAAGATCTACGGCCACAGTTCATCAAGCTTGTTGGATGCGTTATCCTCTGAGCTTATCGTGATCATCGTGGTGGCTCTTGGGTTTCGGATGTCAAAGTAGCACAGGATTTATCTCCTTGGACGGACCCGATAGAACCCTTGAATTCAATTTAATTTCCTTTCATGTTCGTGGTTTTTGTCAATTTGTAGGCATTTTGAGTTGTCGTTTTCACCCCCCAACCGTGTGTTCTTCAAATTCAGATCCTATAGTCGTAGACATTCACAAAGTTTTGTGGGGCTGAAGCCTGATTTTTTAGGCTTGGCGGTCACAGGCTGCTCCCGTTGACTTTTGGATCAGGACTTGTAACATAGTTTTGTAACTTTTTAGCCATTGAAGAATGAAACACTCTTGCTTTAGCAAAAAAAAAAGTTAATGTGTAGTTTATTTTAGTAAAAATTAACATATTTTTTAATTTCATGTTTTTTAAATAGAGATTTTACTAAAAATATTATATGGGTGTAAGTTAATGTGTAGATTATTTTAGTAACCATATTTAGATTTTTAAATTCTGTAATAATATTTTTTATATAAAAAAGTTCAAATACTATTATATAAAAATGTTGTATAAATATATTAATTAATTATGAGTCATTGAAATGCTAAATAAATATATAATAACCTTCGAATTCATCATTGACCATTTGTTAGAATCATTGGAAAAATATAAAATACGGGACTAACTGCCAAGTTTAAAATAATTGGCATTAGTTTATAAAATGGGTATGTGCATACATGGTGTATTGTTATCAAACCATGTATTAATATGGTCGAACGACCATTCCACACCATGCCATAACATACCTCCTAATATAAGACATATGCATTGGACATGTAACCATATTTTAATTTAAGTATACCTATATTCCAATTAACTTGTTGGGTTGTTTTATAACCATATTTTAATAAGTGTTTTATTTTGTTTTTTATTTTTGTATTAATAACCATATTTTATATTTTTAAAATGGTATTTTTATATGAGATGTTAATATTATTATTTATTTTTTTGTTTTTTTTAAGGTCCAAGGAACTAATGAATTTATGACAAATTTCAATCACCGGTAGGTCACTAGTTGGATTCCATGTAAGTTGTGGTTGTCATGTGGCATGTTGTAGGTCTTTCTTTTCCTACTTGTCTTGTCAACTTCAAATTATAATAAGTTGGTCATATGAACTCGAATTGGAGTGTTGTTTGTACCAATGGATTTCTTGTGATAAAATCTTCAATTTGGTCCTAGTTTTGATGAGTTCCGATGACTTTGGTTTTTCGGCCATTAAGGATCCACTTGGATCATTAAGTCCTAACTAGTTTTGCTTGCTTTCGACTCAATTGGTGTTGGGTTTTAATTTTTATAACTGGATGAAATGCCAACATTGTTTCTTCCCATTAAGATGTTATTTTGCATTATAATCAATATTTCATCTTTCTTGGAATTTCTTTGAAATAATCATGATGTTTCATGTCTATCTAAAGTTGTTTTTAATAAGGACACCATGGTATCCTTTGCATCACTCTTTGTGGAAGTATAGATATTATTTAGGACAACATGCACATTACAAGTACCTAAATCATATTCTAATGTGTGATTAGAAATATCTTTAGTTATGTGTAATATGCCAACGATAGATTTATATAGCCCATTTACATTGGAAGACCCTTTCATGTGATCATATTCGTGTTGAGATAAAGTTTCGATTTCTCTCTGATAAGTATTTTAAAAGGCGGAGTCCTTTCGCTTTAACAAAACAGTTCATGGCCCTAGCTGCCATTGAATGCATTGGACCAAACTATTTCTCTAGTCTATTCATATTGTCCAAAATATATTTACAATAATCTTGTTGTTGTGTCAAATCCTTGTCAAATTTAATTCGATTGATAAGTTGTTGGTGTCATTGTTACAACCCGAGTCATTTTTCCATTTGGGAAACACATTGTAATATTTTACATAAATATTTGACAAAATGGGGTTGAGTCAAGGGACACGAATTCTAGGGAATGAGGATGGTTACTTATTGGGATGCTCAGGTTTACTTGCTGCAGGGAAAAAATATGAGTTACATTGACAACCATTAAAGACTGGTTAGTATGTTTAATGAGATGGTATTTCTGAATTAAAGAAGAAGTAGCAGAAGGATGTAGGAACATGCTTGTTTTGGAAGATATATAATGCAAAAGGACAAGAAAAATTAAAAAGTAAATGACCAGGCTACCAACTTGTGGTGTGCGATGGCCACCCAGAACAACAAGCAAACCAACATAAAAATTTGGGGAACAACTAGATAGGTGGCACCTCCTTATTGGATGACAATATAATGATAGGTAGAGGTATTTTTTATAAGGAATGCATGAGAGGAATTCGATTGGCTAGAGAAGAACTCATTAAAATAGGGAGAAACAATGCAACATAAAAGGGAGAGACAGAGGAAAACACAGAAACATAGCTGGAGAGGAGATTCCATTAAAAAAATAGAGGGTCAAGGAAAAAAAGGAGAACACAAGATACATGCAGAGGAATGAAGACAGTGTGATTGAATAGAGAATAATGTAGGAACACATCTAGTACAAGGAGAGAACTCTTGGAGACATGCACATAAGAAAAAAATGATCGTGAGCTGCAAGAGCACACACTCGAAAGTATAAAGAGTTGCAAACGATTATATGTATTACACTCGTTAGAATATGTTTTGATTGTTGGAAAAAGATGGAAAAAGTATAAAAGTGTTAATGGTGCTGCCACAAGTGACTGGATTCGGGAATAAGAAGAAGAATGAGGATCAAAATGAATGGATAAGATAGAATGACTTCTAAACCATTTTTAGTGCATAATATTACCTCAAACATAAGAGAAACCAACTTAGATGGAAAGAGATCTTAAATAGATTTCCAGTGGTACGTGGAAGTTTAGAAATGACATCTTGGATCAGAAGATATGGATAGTTAAATCCAGGAACCTAAAACAATTTTGTGGAGTTAAATTGGTGGAAGTGCTTTGGAGTAGGTTAAATTTGGTAGTGTTGCCAAGCTTGATAACAAAGATCATGGAAGGTTGTAGGAAGCGACCATTTAAATGTTGGGCAAGGTTTTTAGTGGATCTGTCACCACACACCCCCATCGACACATCTGAGATATTCTTCCAGGTCAGCATGTGTAGTCATTAACGCACAAGGGTGTGTCAGAATGGGTGATTTGCCTATACCACCAATCTCATGATCAACAATAAAGATTGATTCTGGAACCTTCCCCCCTTTATACGAAAAAACATGCAAAAGGGTGGTGTAATGGGTGTTTTTTCCATATCGTCAATCACATGATCAATGGTGGAGGTTCATTTTTCTTCCTCACCCAACCTCACCCGTCAAAACCACAAACATCCTGGGGGGTGCAGAAAAACCAGAAGTGGTTTTTGTGATAGGAATTGAAAACGATTTCTTATTGGCCCATGGAGGATCCCACTTGATAGATTGGCCTGACAAGAGTAGCCTAGAAGAGCAAACACACGGATAAATGTTTGAAGGCTAGGGATGAGTCAGAGCTAGGACAATGTAGTGAAATAAGAGCCAATGGAATTATATCTGAGAAAACATGGAATGCTTACAACCTTTTTCTCTCTCCTCTCTAACAAACAAGTGGCACAATGTGATTGGCCCGTAGCAGACAAATGGATGCACAGGTGGATGATGACATCAAAATGATGTGGCCCAATGAGATATGGACACATGGCATGAAAATTTGGTGATTCTGGGCACCTTATTGGGTCAAATCTAAGTGACATGCGCTACCACTCAGATGGAACCACATGACAGAGATGACATAAGCATGCCATCATCACATAGGCTTCAGCCTCGAAGGTTTGAGCAGTGCATAGAAAGAGGAACTACGACCTAATTGGGCAGTGAGCAACGTGGCAATTGTTAGAGACAACTCAACTTGACTGACAGTTAATTCGCTCACAAGTATAGCAGGCAGATGCATGGGACACGTAATCCTGTCGAGTAGACCCCAAAGATAACATGTGAGTGCATAGAGGAGAGTGGTGGGGTAACAGGACCAAGACACGTCGACAATACATAGTGGCAATGGTAACAAATGGAAAAGGAAAAAAGGCAACCCCATTAACAACTCATCCCTACGGCATGACACCGAAAGGTTTTAGAAGGCGTAACAGAAATGTGTAGGGATAAAGGAGCTAAGGTTAAAGTGTCAGTTTGAGGTTCTATACAACAAAGATACCAAGAACGTGGAGGAAGATAAGCCCTCAGGGCTTAAAATGCAAAGGGCCCATGATTAAGTGCTCAAGGTTTTAAGGTCATGGTCACAATACGTGGTCTTATGGGAAAAAGGGCCAATACACAAAGCGCTCAAAAAATAAAAAGTGAAATTTTGGATGTTATTAGCGGTAATATTGGAATTTTTCCAAATATAGTAGCCAAACAAAGATATTTTTGCAGCTAAACTTCCAACTAAACCTTGATATGTGCTAGATTAGCTAAAATTGATAGTAAAACTCAAAGATTAAGTTCAAAAACCTCATGCAAAAATGGAATTTGATTTTCACACGTGAAGAACTCATGTTCAAACATGATGAACATAAAAACAACTCGAGAAAAATTTAAGAAATCATGATAAGAGGTGAATTGAGCTAAAGTTTTAAAAGAAAATTTAAGAAGTTTAACTTAGAGATTTTTATCAGAATATCAGAAACAATTTCAGCACATTGAGAAGACCAGTTAACAAAATATTTATGCATGAAGGAAGACAAGAAGGAAAAGAGAAGATAATTTTACTAGTGAATATTTCTTAATGAGAAGAATTGATTGACAAAGGTTATTGTTTTTTTGAAGAGAATGAGTTGAGTGGTTGCTGGTGTATTCAATAATAAAAGATTGCTGAAGGCATTTTGGTGAGTGATAGAAGAGGAAGATTTATTTTTTTATGAAAAAGGATTTGGCATTCATGGTTCTAGTTCAAAATGGATTAAAAATGAATCATGGAGGCCAAGTAAGTATTAGCTTGCATATCAGGGGTTGTAGTTCCTTCCAGTAGGTGATGGTAAATAATTATGGGTTGTATCTCCTTTCAGTTGTAGCTGATAAGTTAGGGAGTAGTTGCTTCCTGTTGGTTGTAGCTAGAGAATTTTGTAACAACAAGTTGTATATTTCCTTGTGAAGAAATTACAGAAAAAAAAAAATTCAAGAATCTTTGTGTACTATTTGTTTTTTTTAAGTTACTTCTTGTCATGCCTATATGAATTAATCGTTGAAGTATTTCATGGTGTCCTAATATCATTACAAGTCAAATAAATATTTTTTTAAATTCATAAAATACTGATGATCCAGGTGAATATTGGTGGACACCTGCCTAGTCCACTTGGACACCCAACATTGTTTCTTTTAGTTTCCTTGATTGTAGCATAATTTACTATTTTTGGCAGTTTTTGGGTCTTTAACTTCTAGAGTCATTTTGAGGCCTTAAACGACATTTTTTTTTTTTTAAATGGGAAAACATGAATGCTTACAAGAAAGGTTGCAGTCGAAATTTGTAGTCCTTGGATAGATATTTCCAACAAGGTATCATATGCATCTAACAAATATTGTATGCCAACATGACCCAGAAACCCTTTGTGTTTCATCTCCTAATGTTGGTTTTTTTTATCTTTAGGGTTTTCTATTGTGTCTCAATAATAAGTAGGCTTTTGAGCCTAATTGTAACACATTTTAAAAGGCATGTAGCCACTACATCTCTTCTCAGAGGTAAGCTACCATTCCCTGATCTAGTTTATTTCCATTATGCTTGTAAACAATTTTCACTATTTTGTTATTAATGAATTTAAGTTATGTTTTTGTTGTATCTTTGTGTTCTGTTTAGTTCTATTTTTTTGTATCTCCATGCTCTGTTATATCAATATTTCATTTCATTCCTTCATAAATCTAGATCAACTAATGCATCCCCCTCTCAGTATTGTCCTAGTTTCTAACAATTGGTATTGGAGCCAGGTTCCTTCATAATAGTTTAACAACTAGAAGAAAGATCGAGGACCATGGAATACTAGGAAGGATGATTTAATAATAGGGAACCTATGTTTAATGGAACAAACTATGTATTTTAGAACGTAAGGATGAATACCTATATTCAATCACTTGGAGTTGATGTATGGGATACGGTATCAAAAGTTACGAGGAGTGATTACGAAAGGTTAGAAGATGGAGTGCACATCCAATGCTAAAGTCATGAATTCCCTACTTTTTGGCCTACCTGAATCAAAACTTGTTAAAGTGATGGATTACACATCTACCAAAGCTATCCGCAACAACATGAGTAGCTGTTATGAAGGTGACAACAAGGTAAAGAAAGCTAAACCTCAAGGTTTTATGATACAATTTGAGTCTTTCAGGATGCATAATGATGGAGAGATTACAAAGTACTTCTTGAGAGTTGATGTCGTTGTGAACACCATAAGAGGCCTTGATGAGAAATTAGAATAATTTTTAGTAGTTAAAAAGGTGTCCCTCCCTCTCTTTGTCTCTCTCTTATTCCTTTTCACCCACTCCATCTATATCTCTATATCCCTCTGTCTCTCCTTCTTCATCTCTCTATATCAACCTGTAAACATACACACCCTCTCTCCATATTTATCTATATATCTATCTATCTCTCCCTCTTCCTCTCCATCTATCTCTCTTCCCCCCTTTCTCTCTCTCTTCCCCCCTCTCTCTCTCTCTTCCCCCCCCCTTCTCCCCTCTCCACCCCCTCCACCTATATCTCTATGTCCCATTGTCTCTATCTCCCATTTTCTTTATATGTCAACCCCAAAAAATACACACTCAATCTCTCCATATCTATCTCTCTCTCTCCCTCTCTCTCTCTCTCCATATATATCTCTCTTCCTCCCCCCTCTCTTTTCCTCTCTCTCATGCCCTCCTTCCCCCTTCCATCTATATCTTGATATGCCCTTGTCTCTCCTTCTGACCCCAAAATATACACATACTCTCTCTCTCTCTCCCTCTCTCTTCCTCTCCCCCTCTCTCTTCGCCCCACCCCCCCCAATCTCTCTTGCTCTCCTCTCTCCCTCACCGTCTCTCCATCTCTCCCTTGTCACTCCCTCTCCCTTTCCACCTTTCTCTCTCTATGTATTTCTTCCTCTTTCAACTCCATCTCTTTCTCCCCCTCTCCCTCTCCTCTCTCTCAAGTCCTCTCTTTCCCTTTCTCTCCCACCTTCCCCTATCTCTCCCCACATCACACACACACACTCTCTCTCCACCCTCCAACTATATCACTA
This sequence comes from Pinus taeda, assembly GCA_000404065.3. NCBI lineage: Eukaryota > Viridiplantae > Streptophyta > Pinopsida > Pinales > Pinaceae > Pinus > Pinus taeda. Next base: position 43,769 of record APFE031428470.1, read on the forward strand.
TCTCCCTCCGTCTCTCCTTCTCATTCTCCCGCTCTCACCACCTTCCTATATGTGTCTCCATGCCTCTCTCTTCATCTTCTTTCCCAATATATATCCTCTCCCTTTCTCTCTCTTCCCTCATCTCCTCTCCCTCATTCCATCTTCATGTCTCCCTTATCACTCCCTCTCTCTCTCCACCTCTATCTCTTAATGTCTGTGTTCTTCCTTCCCTCTCTTTCCCCCTCCAAATCCATCTCTCCCCCTCCCTCTCTCCTACTCTCTCTCTTCCTTCCTCTCTCTCCCTATCTCTACCACCTCTATGTCTCTCTCCCCCACTCTATTCCCCTTCCATCTCACTCTCTCTCTTAAATATGATCCCATTGTATTGTATTTAAGAAAGTATCTAAATAGTCGGCTTGGGGTAGCTCAATTGGCATTAGCCGTGGAAATGAAGTCTCACCGAACCAGATGTCTTAGGTTCAAATCTTTTGCTACCCCCTTGATTGGGGTGAGAAGTTGGACACGATGAAGATGTAGTCCTACCAAGCTTACAAAAAAAAAGTATCTAAATAAAATAAAACATAATTGGTAGTAAAATAATAAACCTATGTTTTGGATCAATCATGTCAAATGAAATACAATAGTAAAAATCTTAAAATAATCATGCACTATATTTCCTCTATCATTGTTAGTCACTTTGTTGTCTCTCTTCCTTAGATCCTTGGTTAAGATGCATCTATCTTTGTTCTTTATAATATTATTTATATTATATAAATTTCAAATATGTATATATAAAAGTATTCTCATTTTTAACTTATTAAAACCTTGATTTAATCTTGTGGGAATATTTTTAGTAGTCGTGAGGATAGAGGGTTTAGATATGCCTCAAAATTAATTATAACCCTTTTTTTAAATTTAATTAATTTTTTTATAAAATTAAATTAATTGCTCGGATTCTGAGGAGGTTTGATATTCCCTCAACCTTCAGGCCCCTCAGCACCATTCGTAATTCCCTCAGATCGTTAAAAGATCCTGTTAACCCTAAGGACATGAAGGGTGGTTATTTGATCCCTTGTTCTTGTGGGACTTCCTATATTGGGGAAACAGGGCGCTCCATCCAACAGAGAATTAGCAAACATGCAGCTGACCTGAGACATGGGAGAACCAGGTCTTCAGCATTAGCAGAGCATGTGGATAAGACCAAGCATCAGGTCTGCATAGAGGAGGCCAAGGTTGTTGCTAGAGTTACTCAGTTCCATCATCGTAAATTTAGGGAAGCTATTGAAATTGAAAGAAGGCCTAACAATCTCAACAGAGATGATGGCTAGAAGATCAGTAGATGTTGGATCCCTGCCCTTTCGTCTTAGTGTTTCTTCCCCTCCCCCCCGCCTCCTTTCTTCCTTTTCCTCCTTGATCTTTGGGTCCTTCTCCTTCTTTTTGATTCTAGGTCGCTCTTCCCGTTTGGTTTTCTATTTTTCTTTTCCTAATTGATATTATTAAGTATAATCTTAGCTAATATATTTTTA
>APFE031428480.1:2409-34011 GCA_000404065.3 Pinus taeda
TATTCTGTCGACGACCTCATGGAACGGAGCCATGACTTTTTGCCACCCCGGGAGCCTGATGCAGGAGCATCCAGCTCCGAGGAGACAGAAGGTGGTTGACGGTCTCATGGAGAGACAAGGACACACCATCATACTTGCATAGCTGGACAGGTGTTAGACTTGTCAGTTATTTTACTTTATTTATTTGTTTTCTTTTTCAGAAGGTCGTTAGGACTAGGTCAATTAAAACTGTGAACTGTTTCTTTTAAATAGGAATTAGCAACAGTAAAATAGGTTGATATTTAGTTAGTATTTTTATGAAATGTGTTAGTTAGAAACAGTTAGAAATTGGTGGACAGTTACCCAATTCTGTTGGGGCAGTTCTAATTGAACAAAGAACAGTTATGCCTCAAGAGGTTAAAAGAAAAAAGATAAGCATTGTAAGGGATTCCTCAGGGAGAGAAACAAAGAGATATAGTCATTTCAAAATAAACATTTTATTTTATTTTCTCTACTGAATCACCATTGTAGAAACAAATTTCATGCATCAATACATAATTCTGTGTAACTAAATTTGCGTTGGAATAATAAGACAAAGATAATTAACGAGAAGAGCAGAGTGAAGATACATAACTATTCACTTCCAGACAGAGGAGAACGAGAAAATTTCAAGCGCAGACAAACTTCAGACAGAGAGAATTAACGAGAAGTGCAGAGCGCAGACATATAAATATTTCTTCCAGACCGAGGAGAACGAGAAACTGCGAGCGTAAACAAACTTCAGGTAACCCATAAAACCCTCACATTATTTATGAATAAAGCAATGCTGGAGTGAAATCAAATAAGCTGTATCATTTCATTATCAGTTACAAATTATACACAGTCCAGGTGTCTCGCGTCCCTTTCGAGACACAAAACTCATTCAACAGAACCCCGAAACAAAGTTTCGAATAAATGTATGATACACCCAGACAGAATAACCAAAATTATTACAGCAAGAAAACACCAACAGGGTTGGAGAACAAGGGTTTCAGATAACCCAAGAGTTCCTAATGACCAAACATTCATACTACAGGATGCGGGTTTGAAGTAATCGAATACCATCTGATAGAACTAAACAAACATCAAGTTTACAGGACCAGGGTTCAAAGCACGCTATTAATCATCTACAGGACAGGGGTTTCAAACAACCCAGTATCCGCATTACAGAACGAAGATTTCCATAACAAAGACCGACGTGCCAGAAGGCCGGAGAGTTACACAACCCAGAAGACTATTAAGTTCATCGCTCAGGCGACAGACTAATGACCAAAAAGAAGCCTCAAAAACCTCTATAGAAACGGATATGGTAAGACCCTACCCGCAAGAAAGAGCTGGAGGGCTTGAACGACTGTCATAGGTCGTGGAGGACGCTAAACCACAGAGCCCAACTGTAATTAGCCACCTGCAAACGAAGTAAGGACGGATTAGCAGCGTTTACCAACAGAATGACCATTAAAGAAAAAAACAACAAGCGAATGCTAACAGAAGTGCAGAAGCTCACCTGAAACTGAGGAGACAGAGTTGAAGACCGAAATAACCAGTATGCCCCTGAAGACACGGAGCGAGGGTGTCAGGGTGTGAAAAAGAAGCGACAGAGAAGTTTATCAGGGAACCAAGGTTTACCTTAGCAGTGGAACTGGAGCGTGAATGTTCGGTGGAAACCCTGTCATGAAGCAACCCATCAATTAATCGACCAGGAACATGTAAACGAAAGAATCCACCTAACAAACCTCAAATCAACATATTAACACTGTGCAGAGCGGAAGGTGTCTCTACCGGGCACTGTAACCCTACCTCCATAACAACAGAGGACTGAAGGCATCCATAGAACTAGTGTGAAACCAGAGCGGCGGAGGAGTAAGTGTTCCCACATAGCAGAGCAACATTCGGCGCAGCGGAGGAGTGTCAAATGGCAAAAGAGCGGGACGAGTTTGACAAAAGGTAAGAGCCCGTGCGAAAGGAACCGGCAGGTGGAAACCCTAACCGACACACCCAGTTAAACATCCCAATAAAATATCTGATAAACGTACTCAGCAATTAAGTCGACAATTAATACATTCAGGACGCCAAGTCTTGTCACCTGTGGTCGCGTTGGAACGGCGGGAGGCCATCAAAGCTTGAGGTATAGTGACCACCCTAGTTCTTGGTATATGTTTAGATTTTAATAGATTTTTATGTTTCATAGAAAAAATACATAGGTTGGCAAGTGATTAATGTCTCGTTAGTTGAAAGTAATTGTTTATCTTGATAATATAGGATTTTTCTAGAAAACTTATGAATAGAAGAGAATATAATCAAATGTAATTAGAAGAAAAGAGAATGCTTACAAATGTGTTAGAAAAGAGCATGAAAACATAGTCATAAAATACATCTAACATTTTTACTATAAACATTAATTTTGTTTTTATAACAACTTATATCATTAAAGCCTTATCTAATCCGTTTAATTAATTCTCAATGTTCTAACCCATGTTAAGCACAAGTTTCTTAAATAAATCAGCATTCTCTAACTACAATACACAATATCTATTTATAAAAATTAAATATACAACATTAAAACTAATATAAATATTGAAATACAATATAAAAAAATCAATTCCTAATATGAATGGAAAGCGAAAGATAAACTAAACTACTGCAATTTGAAATGAGTATAAAGAATCAAACAGTTTTGAAATCGAAATAACTATAGAATGGACTCTGAATTTTGAAAACAACATATAAAACTTAACACTGCAATAATAAAACTTAATGTCAAAAAATTAAATTGTAAAACTTAATGTCAAAAAATTAAATTGTTTAGTTGCAAATTGTAACGAAATTAGAGATATGGGGAAATATTGCTTTCTCGAGTAAATGGTAATCTCTTTTCTCTTTTAATAAAATTATTAAATTTTATTTCACATTGTTTTCAAAAGGAATAGAATTTGTTTTTTTTTATGAAACTAATATTAAATTAAGAACTTGAAACAAACAATAAATTAAAAACTATTATATAATATGTAATTTTAAAAAAATAACTAGAAAAACCATCACATGTTTACACAACTAAAATGAAACCTTTAATATACATTTCCAAATATTGCATGATATAAATTTTTGGCCATGCCACTTCAAAAATATTATAACAAACATAATTTTTTAAATGAAACATAAACACTTTAAGATACCATATACTTTCTCACATCTGCCCATATAAGAATTAGGTGTCGTACTTAATGACGAGTGATGTGTTCATCTAACCATATAAGAATTAGGTGCCCTACTTAATCACCAAGTTATTTGCGGAGGTGAATAACTTGTTAAATGTGACTTTGTCTTGATGTTTGAATTGGAACTCTAGTTGGAAATATTTAGAAAGGAGTTCGCAGAGGTTCCCTAAAGAGGAAGGACTAGGTAAAAAAAATGGCTCCTCCGTTATAAATGTGCTCTCACGTGAAATGAATGATTTCGATAAAATAAGTTAAGAATATTGTATAAAAGAAAATTTTATCATATTCTTTTACATTAGAGGTCGTAGACCTTTCAACATTCTAAAGTATTATTATATCTAGAATATTATATAATAGATAGAATATCAATCCTATCTAAAGTTAACCATTTTATTTTTTTTTTATTTTTTTTTTTTTTTTTTTTTTTTTTTTTTTTTTTTTTTTTATCTATCATGATATTCGAATCAATTGTCCCTAGTATGGTTGTAAGGATAAATTGTTTATAATTTTATTTATTTAAAGTTATAGAGTTTTAATATATTAAAAGAATGATGAAGGTTGGTTTATTGGAAAAAGTGGCTATTTTTCAATATTGTGTGAAGGGAAAATGAAGAGATAATCTAGTAATAGTTATTGAGATTTTAAATTTTTTTCATTTCTCAAATTTAAGTGGTCACTGAAAGGAGCGATATTAACATGTAAATATTAATGGTAGGCTTAATAAAAACATGACCAATATTAAATCTTCTAAGCCTACCAAATGAGACATATCATAAGCATGGAAGAACTTTGACATGATTAATTACTCCATCAAGCTTACGAATGTTAAAAAATGGCTAGTAAGGCAACAATGAAGTACCATAAAAGGTTTATCTACAATATCAAAGTTAAAGTTAAAGTTGAAGAACAAATTTAAGACAGAGGATTCATACAGAGATGAACCATCATTCTTTTAAAAAGCACTCGTACAGAGCTCAAAATCTTGAAACTTGATATAAGTTTCTCTACAACTCAGATATCTAAGTACCTCAAGCAAATTGATATTTATTAGCAAACAATATCCATAATATTTCAAGTCATTAAGGAACAAAATATGCAACAAAAAACGGTCCTTGATAAAATAGGAATTTTAGAATAAAAAAATTATAAACTAAAAGAATTATTACTAATTTTAAATTTTGGATAAAAATTAAGTATTGTATCTAATTTTAATGTTTTTTAACCTAACTATTAAAAAAAACATAAATTTTACTCTAAAATGTTTATAAGAAAATTATAATCATTATATTATCATATTTGTACTCTATTATAATTATTGTTATCCTATGTTAACATTGTTAGTATGTTTATAGTTTAACCTATTTTAAACTGGTCAATTATAATTATTATAAACTATGTTATCATACTTTTATTCTTATATTGTGCCAACATATATTATATATATTTAGATGATAGGCATAAAACAACATAGAATAATTTCGAATAGTCATAACATTGTTTTTGTTTTCAGCTTTATAAATGTAACTTTCGAGTTTCTTTGTGTTCTCGGTTACAATCAAAATTAGTTATAAATTTTAATATATAATATAATATATAATCTTACTAACTTTAAACAAATAACACTTTCAAAACTTACAATCTTAAACTTGTACTTTAAATATTCCTTAGAATACTAAGAATAATATGTTAGGATAACTTTATTCTTCCATACTACTATAAATTTATTTGGTTAACTTTATGTTGGCTTAAATAAATTTTACTTTCTTGTGGAAAATAGTGAGTGTGTGGTGTCTGTTGTTGACATATCACACTGATGGATCCCTTTCAACTCACTATAGTTAAGTGGTCCGACTTTCCCTTTGAAGGTGAACTCTGGGTGGAAAGTATGTATGTCCAAAGATTTGTGGAAAGTATGTATGTCCAAAGATTTAATGTTAATGTTTTTGGCGAACTCCACATGGAAAGTATGTATGTCCAAAAATTTAATGTTAATGTTTTTGGTGAACTCTGGGTGGAAAGTATGTATGTCCAAAGATTTAATGTTAATATTTTTGTTTTTTATCTGGAAAAGTACCATATTAAAATCAATTTTGGGTGACAGGGACATTTGGTTAAGGTCTTTTTAGTTTTAATTTTTTGTTTTGTATGTAATTTTTAATAATTTTCTTTTAATGGCAAGGAAAATATATAGATTAATGGTTTGTTATTAGGGTTTTATGGATTAGAGGTAAATTTGTTTTGTTTTATTAATTTTAGTATATTATTAAAAGTATGTAAATAAGAAATGCAGTGGAGAACATTTACATATTTGTTAAAGAAAATGACACTAGTATAACCTTAAAGGACCTTTAGCCTTTTCCCTTACTTTGAACAGTGGCATTGGTATTTTCTTTTAATCGATTCATAAGCTCATGTAACCTACTCAAGTGCTACCAAGGGTTGTATTAATTCACTTCACGATGAGCTTCCTTGGATGGCGATTCCTTAGTTGTGAAACTTAGTGTTTACAAACATTCATAATGCAAAATCAAAATTAATCGAAAGACTAAAATGAAGTTTAATTTATGAATTAAAAACAAAATTTACTATAAAGTATTTAAAAATATGTAAAATGGTTAAAATTTCGATATGTAATTTGTAGAATTATTTTAAACTTAACGAAATTAAAATAAAATAATTTAAAGATGAAGCAAAACATCAATTTCTAAAGTTAATACTATTTTTTCTTCACAATCATTCAATATTATTTTGAGAACCAATGAAAATGAAATCAAATAAGTTACTTATTAGGAAAAGGTCAACCATATATGAATATTAAGAATTTTTGTGTTCATATTTTTCCATTGTCATGCTCCCAAGCATGAGTTCAAAGACCTTTTGTATATTTCTATCACAATAATTCTTAGAGAGATACTTTCTTCTAAAAGTATCTTTTGAAGTGCTTCCATGAGATCCTCTTCTCATCCAAGTGCTTAACCAGTTTGAACTTATCCCACCACATTGATACTTTCCCTTGCAAATGATAGATTGTAAATTGGCCTCCAAATTGGATGAGTAGTTGTGTAACTAAAGATATTTTCTCCTTCCCACAACCACATCTCAACTTCATCACTCTTTTATGGTCACCATCAAAAGTAGGAGGCTTAATCTTCCTAATATCTCCCTACAAGTCATCTATTCAGAACAACTTCTCTGATGTCTGACTAGACTTGATATGTTTGTGTTACTTTAAGACTCTAAGGAAACATAAGCCCTCATAGTTGAATGATTTGGTGAGTGGCATTGATACCTACTAACACTCCTTGGATTCCTTGAATTTTTAGCATTCTCCCTCTTAACCCGAGATTTATTTTCCTTTACATGTCTTGAATGTGATCCCTTATTAATGTAATTATTCAAGTGATTCGCGATTTCCAAAATATGAGCATTGAGGTGATTTGCTCCTCCTAATATTTGGTCAACCATTCATTATCAACCCTATAACTTAGCAACTCCATCTTGAGACTCCTCATGACCTCCAATGACTTTCAGCTCTTTGATTTGTCCTCTTCATGTCCATTTGATTTTTTTTCAACATTACCCATGACAACATTCATTTCCCTGACTTCTTCTTCATGACTACATGGCCTTTTGGCATCGTTAGTATTCCTATTTCTCATATTAATATGCTCTATGATTCCTTTATCTAAGTATACAATATACATACAATAATTCCTGTTAGATAAGCACCAAAATTAGATTTTAAATAAAATTCTAAAATTTATGATGAAATGATGGGCTTTTCTACACTTGTAGGCCATTAGAGGCCTTCGTTTAATTCTTTAAGGGTTATGTTAATAGATTTCAAGTTCTGAGTGGACCATTGGATTCTCCTCTTTGTGATATTCCACTAACTATTCATATGCTCCATTCTAAGTTGTGAGTTTAAAGTTGTGGCCCTTTGAAGTTTTATTCATTTGTCCATTTTTTCCTTTTAATTTCTATAGGAATTTTTCTGCTAGGCATAGACACTCATATTTTAATTATGATTCCATGGATGGATTTTATTATTCAAGATATTTCCATTCACTTCTTCCATGCTCCATTTTAATCTCTAGGTATGAAGTTATGCCTCTTGGAAATTGGTTGGTAATATATTTCTATTCCTTCATTATTTTAGATGTAATGATTGCATACTAACTCCATTTTACATCAGAGAACTTGTTGAAAAGTTCTTGTTGAGGGTTATCATTTCAAGTATAAGACTTGGGTGTGTCAAAGACATATCATGGCTATTAACCCTCCTAGAAAATATTTTTTAGGGTCATAAAACACCTTTAGAATTTTAGGACCCAAAACTTGTAAGAGAATTTTATAGTATTTTGCTAATGCGGCCACATAGATGGCCTTAACATGACATCTAGATCTATTTTTAAATGGAAGGGAAAGATTAGATGGAGCTCTGGCCTACTCTGTTGTGCTTAGGGTTTCCCTAGATTCCTTTGACATTTTGCACCGTCAAGGCCAATCCATCTCCGCATGGCCACCTCTTGCGGTCTATGGGAAGTAGATAGCATATATTATTATTGGTATGTAGCCATGATGTCTACTTATGACATATTCGAGCTTTCTTAGCACCATTTTCATTTGTTTCTCATGTTTGGCCTGTGGATATGCCTGCTAGTGGTTCTTGGGAGCATTTTAGAGTTGTTTGTTTAATGCATCCACAGTGAGTGCCCAAAATAAATTCATAAATAAGGAAGAATCAAACCATTCTTTGGATCTAGGGTTTTCTTCCTCAAGAAAAAATAATGTGGCAATCTTGAAGGAAAGAGGGTTATTGGAAAAGTTTACCAACTTTTGGGCAAGTTATGAAGCTATTGAATATTGGGTTTTTGACAACTAGGAAAATTATGAACCCAAGGGCATTTACTATTGTGGAAATGGATGCATTATTTTTTACCTAGGAAGATAGAAACAAGATCTATAAGTCTAGTCCCTATTTCATGGGTACCGTAGGTTTGTTTATCACTCACTGGTCTATAGAATTTAATACCATGACGGAAATTTCATTTGCACCTGTATGGATTAGATTTCCATGTATCCTTCTTATTTGCTTAGGTGAAGACATTTTCAAGGCAATAGGAGATAAACTGGGTTGATTTATTTATAGTGATATGGAACATGGCAATGAATTTTATTTATTTATTTATTATATATATATATTTTATTTTTTTATTTTTTTTATTTTTATTTATTTATTTATTTATTTTCCTGCAAGTATTTGTGTTGAAATGGATTACTCAAAAGGCCTCCCTGAGGTGATTCAACTAAATCTAGGTGGATGGTATCATCTCTAGGCTTTGGATTACGAACAAGCTCCTTTCAAGTGTAATCTATGTTATGAGTATGGAGACTTTGTGAAATGTTGTCCAAAAGCTTCAACCTCTCTAAGTTTCGCATATCCATTTCCTCCTCCTAAAGAAGAGTAAAGAGAAAATATGCAAGGATTCATTCTTGTTAAAAGGAAACACAAGAAGCATGGAAGTAAAAAGAAATAGGCAGGCAAAGCTAAATCTAAGTATATTTAATCCCTTTTTAAAAATAACTTTGAAGTTTTGAATGCTACAGAGGGAGAATGTGAGAATATTGATGCCCAATAATATCCGCCAAATAATCATATTCTAATGGTCCCTCTCGGTTCGAATGACGAACACGATTCAGATCAAGACCCTCCAAAGAAAACTCCTAAGGCAAAAAATTTTTCTCCAAAGGTCTCTCTTGCATTGAAATATGAAGAAGTTGGTAAGATGGCTGAGAAGAAGTTCAAATCCTCCTCTTCTTCCCCTTGATATTTAGATGTGCTTAAAAATCAATGTTCCTCCCCACTAATAACAAGAACCAAGAGAGATCATAGTAGAAAGAACTCCACTTCTCACTCCAAAGAGCCAAGTTATGGGCCATCTTCTATAAATTTATATAAATTCATAGAGATGAACTTAAGAATCAATCTAAAATTCCAAATATATTGGCCTTAGGCTAGATGAAATGGGCCTCATTAAACCCTAGTACAATACCGAAAAATAGGCCTCAAGAATGCAAAATTTTCCTTAGATGATAGCGTTAGAAAACCAATGAAATTTACCTCATATGAGCTTTGACTTTTTGCCTCAGACCTAGTGTGAATATATCTTTAAATCAACCTCTTGTCTAGTGAATCTTAACAGAGTAAAACATAAAAATCGAAACCCAAAACCACAAGAAATTTGGCCTCTTCTTCAAATAGACGTGTATTCTCTTGGCCTTAGAAATAAAAAAAAATATTAGCAAATAATGTGCATAAGATAGTTATTTCTTGAGGGTATAGGATCCCTTTATTTATGCAAGTCACAGAGGCTTCTGTACGGGCCGAAATGACCATAATTTTATGGAGCCAACCCTACAAACATTCAAAATTTGGATTTTCAAAAATGAATTATGGAGCCAAAACTTAAATTCCATTTGAGGTAGGCCTTGATTCAAACAAATATTTCTTTTATGAGTCTATTTAATTCATGATTATATGCTGATATTTTATGAATGATTCTACTTATTAAGGGATGACAAGGAAAACAACATATTATCCAAACATTTCTTAAATATAGATCCAAAAATTGACCAATAACAAGGTTTCATTTTACCATTAAATTAGGGCATCCTAAGCACAAATTTGGGGCATCATATTTGGAGGAGAATATATCCTCAACCATGAGGAGTTATGTGGCATGCCACATATCATTATAATTGGCATGATGAGGCATACAAAATGAAGATGGTCGTTCTTGTAGAAATATTAATCTTCTCATCCAAATTTTCCATCAAAAGCAAAGCATCATGGTCACACCGCATTAGCTCCTCATCCTTCAAGGGTTTCTTGAGTAGTGGAGATTACAATCTATGCAATCCATAGATGAATATTAATAGCATTCAATGTATGATTCTGGCATCAATTACAACACCATTCAACAATCTCCCCTTTTGTCATTGATGGCAACACACATACTTCCCCTGCGATTAATGCTCCTCTTCTCACCACGCTTATGATCTTCCTTTCCTGATTTCTCCCCCCTTTGACATCAATGGCAAAGGGTTACTCCCCCTAACCAAATGTATTCCTTTGTCTTACTAAAATACACCTATCTTTCCTTGACTACTTCTCTCCCCCCTAACATGTTATGCTTTTCATTAGCTGATTCCACTTGTCAATAAGCATTACTGAAAATATTAGCTCTGAGACAATGATAACATGTCCTTCTACAAAATTGGAGATGACCAAATATTCTTCTCCACATGTTGACTAATCTGCTCACAATGTTTACTTCTCCTCCAACAACTTCATCACATTTTCCATTCCAAATCAACTAGGAGAAGGATAAATCTTCAAATTTGTAACCACTGCTATTGAGACTCCTCCTCTTCAACATTCACAGAATAGGGAGTCCCCAAGCTAGATTATTGAGAATAATGCATGAACCAACTATGTAGTTGAATCATCCTGAACCTTTACATCTTCCATTGTACCTTGCAAACTTACAAATCTTGAGAGCATGAATGCTGAGATTTTTTCATTCACTCGATCTTATTTTTTTTTCTTCTCCAAACCTTCTTATACTTAATATTAGATTTCTCCTTCATGGAAGATTCCATAAGTATATGAAATCATGAGCTATACATCCATAGCTATGGAATTTGAAGCATTCTACATGATACCTAAATGATGGAGCAACTAACATATAATTTGTATTGACTAAGCCATTTGGATATTGTCTTATGAACCTAAAAGCTTGCTTCTAGAGTTTTAAAAGTGTCCTTGATAAAATCCCTTTCCATAAGATTTGTGATCCCTAGCCTTATGCCTAAATTTAGTACAGGAAGAAAAATACCCATAAAATATACTAGGGTACCAAGATGAAATGACTTGCCTTGATGTTGTTATCTTCTAAAAACATTCTTCCTTGGAGGAGGTTTAGCCCTATGTTATTTCTCGGTATATTAAATATCCTTTTGGTTTCCACTTTGATTTCAACTTTGATGGGTGATGACATGCTTTTCTTCAATCTCACTCTTTGGGGACTAGGAATTTATGCCTTCAATGCATGGAGATTCACTTGATTAAACACATGAGAATCTTTGGCTATTGGGGATGGCATCTTGTTCCTTCTTCAACACCTGAGTCTTTATTACTTCTTTACTTCTTTTTGCTTCTTCAAGTTGGGTCTTCAGGAAGATGATCTCTTCTTCAAGTTTTCTTTCTTATTAACTAAAATGAGCTTCAAGATTGCTCAAGTTCACGGATATTTCTTTGAGATGACTTACTAAAATAACTTCTCTTCATTATGATTCTTATAACTTAATGCTTAACCAAACCACTTCCTGTTCCTTTTCATTAATAACATGATCCTTCCTTTCAATATCCTGCAACTACTCTTTGAGCCTATTTATTTCAATTAGAGCTACATCAAGATCTTTTTTCTTTTGAATAAATTTAACTTTGAGCATTTTATTTTTCTTCCTTGCTTTGTTAAGATCACTTAAGGAACTAATAAATTCTCCTTCCGTGTCCACTTCTTCTTCGTCATCATCATCATCATCATCATATTCTTTGGCCTGAGTAATTTCTCTATTTTAATAACGATAAAAATCATCATGTTCATCTTTATTTGCATGATTCTTTAAGCAAATACTTTTAAGCTTCCCCCAAATATGTTTGGCTGATGAGCATTGATCCACTTTGGCATTCATAGAATCTAGTAGGGTGCTTAAAATTACATTCATGGATTTTAAATTATGCCTTCTCTATTCATTGGTAGATGTATCTCCAAAAATGACACAATACAATACATCATATCCAAGGGCTCCCAAATATGATTTCATTCTATGTTTCGAAAATTCAAAGTATACATCGTAGAACGAAGGAACTAAACCAACCTAATTTTCTTTATTCATTGTAATAGGTTCAATACCAAAGACTTTCTTTATTCCTTCAAACACTTAGTGGCTTCCTTCTTTGACCTTCCTATGTATGATCTCTTGAGACCCACCTTCCAACAATCAGGTTGTAGCTAAAGGAACATGCTCTGATACTAATTGTTGGAAATACTGAGAGGGGGATGAATAAATATTTCACTTAATTTAGTTAATTTTAATCTCTAGACAATTAAATAACATTAACATCAAATAAAACATAAATTAACATCACAATACCATTCAACAATTCAAAACATCAAAGATAATACACAAGATATTTTAGGTGGTGTTGACGCGGGTTTCTGGACCATTTGTCAAAAAAGGAGACGTGGCATGGACAGATGCTATTTAGATAGCTTAATTTTTTTTGGATAGCCACTCCTTCCAGGTTTAAAGGCTTCGTTGGCCTTTGGATCTCTTCTCGTTGGGAAGAAAAGATAATATAATAAAAATTTCTCCATGAGAGGAGACTTTGTTTAAGCTCAACTAATATCCTAAAAGCGATTAAAGCATAAACATAAAAAAAGCTAAAACTAAACTAATCTAAATGTGATCCAATAACTATAGATGTACAACTACATAATCACAAGTAAAAGAGTACCAAAAAAAGCCTATCATGTAGGAGAAAAACAATCTAAAATTAATTCAGTTTATCTATTTAGATAAATGACCAAAAGTAAAGAATTAGTTCTACATTGAGATTGTTAAAGTTTTTGCATATGCATCATATATAAATCATGACCATCATGATACACTTTTAATCTTACACAAAACGAGTCAATTCACAGTTAAATAGATAAAATTAAGAGGTGAAATAATCTTCAGAAAGTAGTTTTAAAAAGACTATTATCATAAAAATTAAATGAAGACTGAAAGCAAGGTTAGACTTCATCTAAACTCACAAAAAACAATAATAAATAAAACTGAGTGTGAAATTTATTACTCTGCAGAAATAGTTCATAAAATATTTTGAGGCCAATCCCAAAATTCACTCATCACTACTTCATTAAAAATTTTCATCTATCAACTATTGGTAGAGCCTTTTTCTTATTCCTCTGAAAAACACAATTAACTAAAGAAATAAGAAAAGCCAAAAAGAAATAGATCAATCTCTCTTTTACCAAGACTATTCCCCCTCTTCATAGAATCAGTCTTCTCTTTATAATACATTCATAAAACTATTCTCTCTTCCCAGGGATAATGGACAGATATGGAAAGATCAGATCTCCGTTTGAAAATATGATCTTTTGTCAAAATGAATCCCTAGAATAGATACATTGAATTCATATTCCCTTTCGAAAATGAGAATTGGTTCTAATTGTTATATCTTAAGGACCCAATTCGAGAGATTAAAATATCCCTTGTTACCATGTTACCATATTAGTCCAATCCTTTCAAGTTACCATATCGCTCCAATCCTTCTAGGTTGCAGATCTAAGTCACAATCATCTACAATAAACCCTGTCTAGAAAATAATCCAGAAAGACAATTTGTAAAAGAAAACGGATTCATATAAAAGAGTGACCAGAAAATTCTATATTATGTAGTTACTATAAATTCAAACAAATATAATAGTAAAATATACGGCTTTCATAACTCACATAATGTTTTGACTTTATATGGTAGTGGACATGTATCATGTGCATGAGGTGATCTGATAATCACCCTATGAGTGACACCAATTTAAAGTTTTATTAAACAAAAGGTATTACAGACTCATGTGTCGATGTGTGTTCTGTGTTATTTAAGCAGCGGATTGATCAAATTGCCAATACACGGACATTTTAAATGGAAAGACAACATAGAAATACAGTAAGCAACCACAAAGACACAAGCAATTTTAATAAGGAGTTCACCCTATTCTCCAGGGCTATGTCTCCGGTCCAGATATTAGTGGTGGCCTTATTTTATTGGGTCTTTGAGAAGAGAATTACAATGCAGGGATCCTGAGGTAGGTTTGCTTGGCATGGTGGTTTCTTAGATTTCCCAAGCCACTGGAGTACACAGACTCTTCTTTTTCCAACCAGCTCTATGACCTTTTGGTCTACAGTGGAGGAGCCAAATGTGAAGCTCGATCCTGACAGATTCCTCTAGGGGATGGCTTGAATATCTCAAGCTCTCTTGTGCTTGATGCTATTGTTGGTCAGCCCGACCTTATGTCTATCTCTGCTTTCGCTTAAGTGCCTCTTCTCTGGTTTTTGTCTCTTCGTGTTCAACTGTTCCACCTTTGTCGTCTCTTGACTCTCTCTCTATGTCTACTTCCACTTCTTTTTTTGTTGTTCCTGTTCATGGCTTTTAGCCATTCGTCCCCATGCCTGTTCAGTTCCTCTTCCGCCTTTATTGATTCACCTTCTGTAGCTGCACTTGGAGTTCCCTATTCGGTGTTATCATGAACGCTGAAGGAGTGGCCACGTGTCCCCATCTGAACAACGCCAACTTGATCGTCAATTCATTTCTTTAGTTATGTCGTGGATGCGTTCTTCCTCCACCATGGTGGTCAAACAGACCTCAAAGCTTTACAAACACGGCTTAATCCTTCGTCGATTCTGCTTCTTCCATTGGGCGCAATCTCCGTCGTCCGATTTGGGACTTCCAGATCTGATGCCATTTGCACGTCCCATGCTGTTGACCTGCTTGACCGATAACGTGCGATCAGTGACGGTTTTCTCTCACCTCCACTGCCACGCGTCAATCATTGAGTGGGATTTCTCCGCTTTCTCCAAAACTGTTTACCGTTTGAGGGCGCCTCGATCAATACCGCCGGTTTCTAGAGCGCGAGTCCCGCCTTGTACGATTAGCGCTTTTTTCCTTTCTCACTTATGATTGTCCGGTTCGCCATGTGTCCAAGTGCTCGGGTTTCCCCCATTTTGGCCCTGTTCACCCAACGCATCAAAAATCACCTCCTTTTCCCAATTCGGGTCTCCCAGGTGCTACTTTGACCTCGTGCACAGTCTCCATGGGCCTCGGTCAGCGCGCTTTGACCGAGGTCCTTATCGTTCCATGCTGGCTGCCATTGCCATTGGTTCAAGGTGTTTTTGATCGTTGTTTTTGGATTTTTTAGAGATTTGTCCCGACCTGATATAGTCATGGTTCTTTTCCAGTCTTTGATGGATCCAATTCGGATCATGAGGTATGCAAGTAGTGTTTATGTGGATGATCAAAGGAACCTGCAAACATAACCTATCATATCAATCCTGAATTTGGATGGGTGTTTGTATTATGAATTTGGAAGGACACTCCAACAACCCAATTTTATTAGCTCTAACTGAAGGGATTCTCCAACACCCTGTATAGGCTCCAAGTTGCCCTAACACCACCCTACTTCCCTGAAGTGTTCTTAGGCTCCAACATGAAGGAGACTCCAATCTTTACCTTGCACCATCCTATCATCTTAAAGATAGAAGATAAAAGAATAATATAAGTTACACTAGATACACTTTTGAATCATTGTTATCAATAATAATGTTGTATTGCATCTTCTCTTATTGTATCAATGCCATAACACTGATATAATTTCCATTGTTGTTTGGTGACTGTAATCATGGCACTATCATTGCTGCCAGTATACCACTTCACTATCTTTGCTTCTATTCAGTGGCCTCTCTCTCTCTCTCTCTCTCTCTCTCAAATCCAAAGTTATAAGTACCAATGGTATTGAAAATACTTTGATCAACAACAATACAAGATACTTTAACTATTCAACAAGATATAATAGTCTCTCTTTTCACAAGCCCTAGTTCAAAAACCAATAAAACTTAATTCTCTCTATTCAAACAACCAGATCTACTAACATTTAGCCTTCTCTCTCTCTCTCTCTCTCTCTCTCTCTCCAGTAAAAATTAGTTCTCTCTACCATATCTACTAACATTTAGCCTTTGCACTACAATCACTGCATTGCAATACTACTACTTTCGTCAGATCTCCCTAAACTACCTCTGCAATTGTCCAATAGTCAACTCTTGTCACCATTTCCAATGCTAAATCATCCATATTGTGCCCAACCTTAAGATGTCTTGCCTCATCAAGTAATTCTATCCTATATAATTTTTTGACCCAAGAGTATGATCATCAACTAAAATTTCCTAACTTTTACTTCTAGAGCACTCACATAATACATTAACTACATATATGACACTACATCACCAAGTCATAGATAGCACAAGGATTCATGGAAATATAGAGAAGTTATAGGTATATTGAAATCATCTCTCATGTTCTCACAATTTGATGATATGAAAAGCTTGTTTTCTTTAGACTGCTACCACAAATTTCTTCTTCCCTTGAATAATCCTCAGCACATACCAATGAAAATACGATCAATCACTAAAAAGGATATTGGAAACTTCCTTTGAAGTAGTGTCAAATATTAGTCTTTGTGACTTGAAATACCCATAGAAGTAAGGTCTTCGAAAGGAGGTTAGATTTGTTCTTAAGACAAATTTTCTCTCAACACTTCAAATTTTCAACAAATTATCCATCAAGCTTTAACTTAGGGACGCATTTTCTCAAGGTTTAATTATGATATATATCTAATTCCTTCTATAACTACACTTCTAGAATATATCAAATGAGATACGAGGGAATCCCAAACTCTATCTTATTGTTACATCAAACATACCTAGTTTTTAAAAAGCTACATTGGTAAGCCTTTTACAAAAGATAATGCATCGACATCCTTAGAAGTAGTGCGAGTGCGAGCCTTAAAGATATCTAACTAGAATTAAGGTGTCCATAGAAGGATGCATTAGAATTCCCTAACCAATCCAAGTGAAGATATCACAACACTGAGATGAAACAAGTCCTAATGCATGACCAAAATAGTCCACTAAGGCATTGCATAAGGCTCCACATATCAGCCCTTATAATGGCTCAATTCCAACCATAATTAGTCTTAACAAGTAAAAAAAATACCAAAACACTTCTGAAATTCTTAGAACAATTTTTCACATATAATCCACATGATGCCACCATGATGCTATCACAATAACTTCAAATCACATACTACAAAGGTCTACCAAGAAAGGGTTAAATATGTCTTAGAATAGGGCTTATGATAAGCCTCAAAGTGCAAATATGGCCTTAGAATCAATTGAAAATGATCCATAGAGAGCCTTAGAACCATAGGTCAAAACTTCAGGATATACCATAGAACAATACAAAATTAGGCCCCAAATTTCATAGAGTTTAACCTGAGAATCAATCTAAAATACCATAGATATTTGCATTAGGTTGGCTAAAATGGACCTTAGGAAACCCTAGTATAGTGCCAAAAAATAGACCTCGGGTATGGAAATTTGCCTTAGATGATATTATCATAAAACCACCAAAATTTACCTCATATGAGCTCTGATTTTTTTCCTTGGACCTAGTGTGAATATATCTTTAGATAAACCTTTTGTCTAGTGAATCTCCATAGAGAAAAACATAAACATTTAAACCCAATACCATGAGAAACTTGGCCTCTTCTTCATATATATGTGTAAACCCTTGGCCCATAAATCACAAAAGATATTAGAAAATGATGTGCATAAGATAATTGTTTTTGGAGGGTATCCAAGCCCTATATTTATATAGGTCATGGAGGCTTCCAGAGGGGCCAACATAGCCTTAAATTTATGGATCCAATCCTACAAAAAATAAAAAATTGGAATTTCAAAAATGAATTATGGAGCCAAAACTTAAATTCCCTTTTAGGTTGACCTTAATTCCAATAAAGATTCCTTTTGAGAGTCAATTTAATTCACCAATCTAGGCTGATATTTTATGAATGATTCTACTTATGGAGGTTTGACATGGATAACAACATCTTATCAAAAGAATTGTTAAATATAAATCCAAAAATGGACCAATAACAAGGTTGTCTTTTACCATTCGATTGGGGCAACCTCATGACAAATGTGGGGCATCATCTTTGAAGGAGCATATCTCGTTAACTGCAAGGAGTTATATGGTGCAACACATATCATTAGAATCAAAATGACGCATTGCTTGCAAAAATGTTGAGCTTCTCATCTAAATTCTTCATCAAAAGTGATGCATCATAGACACACTGCAAGTGCTTCTCATCCTTCCAGGGTTTCTTGACCGGTAGAGCTTCACATCAATGCAATCCATAGACAAATATTAAAAGTGTTCAGAGTCTCATGTTGGCTTCAATGGAAACACCATTCAACACATCCTCCTCTTAACCTTACACAACATTAGTAAATTTTTATCACATTGTTTTCATCGAATTATGTAGATGAAAGGGTTTGAAGACATCGCTTATAAGCATATGACAATACAAAGAGGCAAATGAAGCACTAAACATCTAGAATGTGTGGGTTATCATTGGACAATCAATGTCAAATAATGTAATTGACCGAACTTATGGTTGCATGAAACATTAGTTCTATAAGTAATGCAATATGCATGATAAATACTTCAATATTTATGTAGTATACTTGTACATGATTGGCACATTAAATTGTGTGATCTAGTTGTTTCCATGTACTTGAAGATTGGAAAAGATCAAAAGTTTCCATTTTCACTAGATGAAGTGCATGGTCTAACCTAGGAAATATTTTCATTTCCCATATGTGGTATTCTCAAAAGAATAGTTATATATACATAGATATCTCATGAGTTCAAGGAGCTCAATAAATATAATGTTATATCTTATAAGTGTCTACAAGGTTTAATTATTTTCTATATCATGTTCATTATATCTTATTAGCACGGGGTTTGAACACCTTTTCCTTCATGAAGGTGAGAGTTTCTTGTAACCAACACTATAGTTTAGAGAGAAAGCCTCAAAGAAGTCAAAATCCTCTGATGAAAAGTCTTAAAGGTCATCTTCATGGTTAACTATTTTGTGTAATCTCCTTCCCAATTTCCCATTATTACAAAGTATCAAGTTCTATTTCCCTCATTACAATATGGATTTAAATGGTCATTATAGCTTGTTATTAGTTTGATTGTGATAAAAATGACAATGTTTGTATTAAAAGAATAAAACCCACTAGTCAGCTCTATGAAAGAGAGTCTGAACCAAGAGAGCCTGGCTCTGCAGAACGCTCTACATTGTTCATGCACATTACACATTAAATAGAAAACGTGATTTTAAGGAAGTTAGAGCAACATCCTAAGAAACAAAAACTAATTCCTATCCTAAGGTTACGTGAACCAACTCTACCTATTCTAAGATATTCTCCATTATCCTTAACAAATTGTTATCCTACTAAACACATATATAAGAGCATAAAATAATCTCCAATATTTAGATACATATTAAAAGCACTAAATGTTACTTAATTTTAAACATTCATATTTACACCATTTTTCTCTTCACACCAACTCAAATATAAACTTATTTAGCATAAAATAGATCAAATAATTCACAACAAAATCATGACTCTATTATTTGGATTTAGACTCCCAACAATTTAACGTGCCAATCCACTCACCACAATGGAGTCGGCTTTCTAATTGTGTTAGCACTAGATTGTGAAATTTTCACCTATTAAATTTGCATTTCAAAAAACATTCACACCAGATATAGTGATCACAATCACATAATTCATCACCTATAAAATCTACAAATCTAACACCTCGCATAATCCGTATTTATTTACATGTTTAATCCTGCATAATCAAACTGAAATTTCAATTGCTTTTCAAGTTCTATCTCAAATTATCTTTTTTTATATCATTCAAGGAAAGGTGAAGGTCAAATGACATATCACCCTGCCTTTAAAACCTATTTCAAAGATATTTTAATTCTCTTTCTAAAGTCGTAACATGTAAATTTATTTATATATAGTACTTCCTTTTGTGTATAAATTATTTAAAGCCTTTTTACCTTCATGTTAAATTTTGTTTAGGGAGCACACTTAAAAGGTTTAAAGTACCCTCTTGTGCATGAAGACCCACTACCCTCGTGTGCATAAAGACCCACCACCAACCAACCTCTCCATATCATCTTATTTTGAATAAAATATTTCGAAAATAAATGGAACAATGGACATGCCTCCATCATGCTTCCTCTTTGGTATTCATAGCAACCTCCTCCTAAGACTTGTAAGATTCCCCTCCATAGTTCCCCAATAAATTTTTTCCAGTCACATCATTGTCATCAAAAGTAAGGCCATTAGTTGAGATTGTCCTTTCTTCTAATAAGACTTTTAAGACTTTTAAGACTTTGATCTGTTTCAATAAGTCATCTAACATTTAATGCTTTGAACATTGCATGCCAAATCACATTTAATGCTTTGAACATTGCATGCCAAATCCTTGAACTGCATTTGGTTTAAGTGAATGCAACGTTGGTTTAGTCAATAAACATAGAGGTAGTTAAGTAACTTTTTGAACTTTTTGTTGTTTCATAGTGTGGGAATTGTAGGGGACATTTATGAGTACTTTCCAACTTTTGAAATAATGATGTTTGCTGAACCATAGGGGTGAAATAGTGGATAGATGTGATATACATGTTGTCACTTAAATGCAATTAATTTTTCACTTAAATGTAATGAAATAGTGGATAGATGTGATATACATCATGTCACTTAAATGCAATTAATTTTTCACTTAAATGTAATTAATTTTTATTTCAGTGTACGATGCATAACTTAACTCAATCGGTTGGAGTTTCAATCTATGGGTTAAATTTATTTTTTACAATTTTGATGAATTGTTATATTCTTATTATAGTGAATATTAAAAAATATTCATTATGAAGTTGTTTCTTTTAGGTCGTGGTTTGAATTATGTTGTGAAATCTATTTTTGTGTTTTCAAATTTTATTTTTAGATGTTTTATTTAACTATGGAACAAATACAATTTTAAAAGAGTGAAACTTTCTTTCGTTTTAGTGGTTCAATATTTAACATAACTTTATAATTGTTTAGGATTGGGATTTTTGTAGGCCACAATTCTCAGTTAGTGTTAGTTTTGGACTTTCTAGATTTTTCTTGAAAGTACACATGTGAATAATTCCACATGTGTGAGTAATGAGGGATAACGTGGCATCCAACTGATACCATGTTCATTTTAAGGCAATAATAGTTTGTGAGAGGCATAACTTCTGCATATGAGTTCTTATTGAGTTGACTTTGACATTGTTGAAAAGGTTCGAGTGTGTAGAATAATGTCAAGGAGATAGGAACTATGCTTACAAAACTTTGACCCAAAAAGTGTTTTTTAATGCCTTGAAATGGACTTGGGAGGTTTCATACCCCAAATTTTGCAAGTGGGACGTACCATTAAAATAAGAACTACAAGCCAATTCCTAAAAATTTTCCATCCAAAAAGTACCAAGATAGATGACAAATTTTATAATCATCCATTTCAGATCAACATGTTTTTATCCATTGCAACACTTCAAATTTTCCATACATTCCACCCTTCTTATGTGAATAACTTACCCCTCTAGGAATATTTTGATTTCTCATCAATAATATTGCTTATCCATACATGGGTTGTCATATCATAGCACACATTTCATGTTGGCACCCATGTTTCATTGTCTCATAGGATTGAGAGTCCTTTTATTTTATGCTTATATAAATAAGTCTCATGCCTTTCTCTTATTATCTTTATCCAATGGATTTAGGGTGGTGGGGGGGAGGTGGGTGGGGATTACAACTTGGTTTATTTCCTGGTTTTCAACATAGGTCAATAAATCACTATTCCAATGCATTTTCATTAATAGATTCATATGCAATTAAATTGTTACCATTTATCATATATAAGGAGAAATATTGTGGGTACATTCTTATTTATGAACTATTGTCATCATGTTCCTTGCCCATAATTCGAAATGTTTTGGTTGCACTTGGTACCTATCTCCTCATTTTAAAATAAAGAACAAAGTCATTCTTTTATTTATAAAACAAAAAAACATAAAAAGAAGAAATGGAAAACAAAAATTCCAAAAAAATTAAAAAAAAAGGGAAACACAATCATTTTTTTCATTTTTTTGTCCAATGATGCTTCTAGGTCAAGGAGCTATTAGAGTCAACCTTGTCCAAATAATAGTACTATGTCACCTTATCCCCACTCTCTTGTAGGGACATTTGAGTCCTGGGTCTTCTCTACTCCCACTTAATTTAACCTTGTCATCTTGGCCTCTAGATTATAAACTTTCCCCATCTATTGAGTTTTGGTTATTGGTCATTGAGCCATACTCATCCTTACAATATGGTGTCACTTCTTCATTTACAAATATAGTTTCAATATTATTCACCATACATATTTCAAATTACATTTACTCATGTTCCCTAGTCAACATGTTATGGTTGTTTCCACCATTAGCCTTCATATTATGCTTAATTTAAGGAAAATATAGAGTTGAAACCTATAATATAATCGCTATGTCTAGTCTATTTTAGGTTATTACATGTATCATTATCCTTCATACCTCATGTTTGTATATAGGGAATCATTATTTCCATTTCTCCAATGTATCTACTCTTATTAACATCAACACATTTCCTTTAGGATTTAGATTTAGAGTCCTAAATTCCTTGGATGTTCTTTTCATCATCAACAATATTAATTGTATGCAACAAGGATTTTTATCATTGATAATTGATTTCATGGTTTCCTTTGATGTTTGACACCAATACATTTATTTGTATAAGATTGGTTCATATTGAGTACCTTTATAACTACCACCATCATCTATCAATCACCTTGCATCAGGTATAGATTTTCATTATAGAATACTTACTAGAGGGTTTCTCCCATGCTCATACCTAGTTCATTATCATCTGTATATAATTCATACATTGTGAAAATTATGCTTTAAATCCATTTGAAGGCCAATGAACATGTGGAATTATCTTTCATCCTTTCTAGGAGCCAATATTATGGGCCTATTAGAAATGAACTAAAAATATGTTTCAGTCCCTTTCTTAGTGGGATCTATTTACAATTTTTTTGTGTGCTCAGAAGGGACACACATACTCATTTCTTATTTTAATGATAAGGATCATTCATTTATGAAACATATTATGACTTGACATCAAATGTGTCATGTTACACATGTTGTGCTTTCAAAATTGTACTTGTGTTAATCATAACACGAGCATAGGTATGCTTCTCTAGTTATGGAAACATATTATAAAGTATGTTTACCTCATCATTGATGTGTTGCAAATGACCTTATCTTTTCTACAAGTTTGGGTTCATGTTAACGAGGCCTTTTCTCCTTCAATTCTAGAAACTAAAGTATGATGTCTGTTGATTATATATTCTTCTCCTAACCTATCACATATAGGAGAAAATGTTGTCACACATTTTTTGTTTGCTTGCATAGATGAAAGAGTTTTCACTAAAAAAAGCAATGATATACATATAGAAATACAAATTAGGCCAATGTACAGTGTTATACAAAATATATGAATGCGGATAGAGGCATCTTACCTAGGCCTAGTGGACTGACCTAGAACAACATAAAGACAAAGACGCTGATGTTTTCATTAAAGTAAATAGATAATGTAATGAAGCCTACCTGAGATCCATCGTATGATTCAATCCTTCCTTGGCTTGTATTCTCCAATCCTAGCTCTGATCGATATAATTATAAGTTTCACACTCAAACAACATGAGGCAATGATCTAAGAGATCTATGTAGCATCATCTAATCACTTTATTCAATAGATAAACATGGTATTGAAATACATGAACTCATAACATCATATATAGGAAAACAAAGAACACTTTTCATTAATAGAAATGGAGTGAGTTACAACCAAAAATAGGTGTTGATCTTGTAGAAGATCTCCTCCAAGTTGAATTGTCCTTTCCTTGACACAAAGTACACATCTAGTAACCCTATTGCATGGAATAATATCTCTCACATCAACAACATAAGGGTAGAATCAATCTCAAAAATCCAACCACTACCAACCAGGATCTTGTGTTATGAGGTAAATATATATAAAGGAGAGGCAGTTCATGAATTCTTATCCATTTACCAATCTAGTATTGAGATCCAAAAGTGATGGGAGGATGAACTCAATGGAGAAGATGGTGATTTCTCCAAGGTGAAATCATATAGGATTCAAATTTTTATCCAAGGTAAATGGTTGAGACAACTTATCGAAGCTTCTAAAAGAGGAAGCTTCAGAATTCTTTTGATTTTTCTCGAATTTCTATTATCAACACACCCCCAAGACTGAGCAACTTGGAGGTGATAAATGTAGGCCCAGATTAGGACAACTTGGTAGTCAATTCTAGCCAATGAGGGGCCAGGATGCGTTGGTCCTAGAAATGACTAAAGTGAGACAGTTTCAGGAAAAAACTCAGGGATATGAGAGAGGCATACTTAGGGATTTGTGTATGGAGGGTGAAAAAGAGTTCAAAGGATGTGAATGATCTTGTTTTAAGGCCTATTGACCAGATGTGACAAAATGGCCTATAACAGATTGCCCCCTAAAGCGCAAAAAAGTTAGAAATGATAGTTGATGACTGAATTTCTTTACCTTATGACAAATTGGGATCAAGAATAACTGGTGAGATCATCATTTGTTACAATGCATTTACATCATGACATCTTTGCTGCGGAGTCATAGCCATGATCAACACATAATCTAACATTACATGTACAATGGTTAAAAGACACCTCCAGAGATGAAAAATGGTAGAGTCATGACTGGGTAATTGTCTATATCATCGTAACCATCATACATTGTGATCTTGTATTACTCTTGAAATCACAACCCAGATGGATGAAAATAGATCTAGGGTCTTCTATCTAATTCGCACGACCAACCAACATACAAGTCTAACCATATGAATCAATGAGCTGAGGGCAAACATCATAGACACAATCTGATTACTCGCCAACGATGTAAGTTGTTAACAAATGTGAGAGAAACCATTGTTGATGTTAATGACTCTCAAGGTATTACTGCACAATATGTATGGTGTGAATAAATGAGTTGATGTTGAACACCACAAAAAATAATTTGGTCGAAGGCCAATGCTGATACTTGTCATTGAGAGTGAGTAAATTTTCATTGATGTATGCAAGAAGCAAATAAACTTTTAAGGATGGAAATTTATTTTAAAGTTTATAAATCTTTGCGAATCTCACTGGTGTCTAATATGAAAACTATATAATGTTTGTTGATATATTTATAAAAATATCCAAATTTCTAATTATTTTATACGTAGAGTCCATATAATTTTGGCGATTTTTAGGGTTAAATGATTTCAGACTATGAAATTTGGGCGAATCATTTTTAGAAGAAATGGAAATTGGTGAATCTATTTTTTGGAAAATCATGGAAAATTATCCCACTTGCGAATATTAGCCCCTAAAATTTTCCATGGCAAGAACCAAGGTACCAAAGGGTGCTTCTAAGTCAATTTCATGGATAATGAGTTGACGTCGATAGAAAGTGACCCGTTGCAAGAAGGCCTTAATGTATGCCCCATCAACGACATGAAACGAGTTTCATGATTTGAGAAAAAAAATGATTAGAATGATGCTGATACGAAAATAGACCAGGAAAGGTAGACATGGAATGAAGGCTTAAGAGTATTATAACATATATTGAATGAATGACTTCTCGTGAACACAATGGCAACAATTACTGGAGTTGGCATCATTGACCCACAACCGCAAACAGAGGCTTTGAAATGGTATGATAAACCAAAAGACAAACATATTTTCAAACCCAATAGCCATGGAGATGAAGTGGAAGAATGTATTGTTCAAGAGTGACTCACTGCCATTCACAAATGTAGTATCTTATTTTCCCAATTTCCCCAACCATAGTGGTTAATACCTCTTTATGTTTTAAGAAGCCTGAGGAAGATAACATATGATTGATTTGTGAGTACATCCTTCAGATGAATCCCTCTAAGTATATTTAATGAACCTAGAGAAGAATTGGTTCAGTCCAGTCTTGAATGATGATTCCATCATAGTTTCATGTTTTTACGAGTCCAACAAACTTGTTGGAAACTCAACATCTTGTTCATGTTTAGAGAGGTGAAAAACAGGTGAAAAATAAAAATACAAAGGTTCCTTTTTGTAGATAGTCTCTTGAGTCTGAAAAGGCAGAAAACAATCAGGAGAACATCCTAGCCATGTTCAACTAAGGAATTCCTTTTTGTAACTAGTCTATCTCAGTCTGGAAAAGGGTTTAACTTATATTGAGTAGACGACTTTTCATTTACTTTAACAAGTTTGAAAATACAAGTGCTTGGAAATATTTTCATATTTTAGGAGTCTGAAAAGAGCTGAAAGAGAACTCCTCCTGGAGGAATGAGTGGTATATAGGGTAAAAATTGGTTTCGGTCATGGTGTAATTGCTCAAAACACGTAGAGGTTAAGAGGCTTGATAGTAATACCACTCATCTTAGTGATTCCTAAGGAAAGGGTAAAAAAACCAACTGAAAACGTATGATCGACCAAGCAGATGGTGACGATGGAATGAAAAAACCAAGGCTCATCTGGCATAAGCAAGTTGATAAAAATAGCAATCACAAAGGATAGGATGAGTATGGTTTCATTTTTACACAAGCTTGAAACATGAGAAAGTATGCTTGAAATTGGTTTCATTTTTACATAATCTTGAAATGGAGAAAAAAATATTCCTGGAATAAGTTTGCATGCCCCAAACATTATGATTCAATTAAAGGTAAATGCCCCCAAATCTTCATTTCATTCACCTAAGTGTATTATTGGTTACCAATTGGTGGATGGAATGAAGGTTTATCTATGAGATCAAGTGAAAGACTTGATTGGGAATTTTTGAGATCTAATCAAAGACTCATATTGAAATGTGATATGTTTAATTTTTTAAAGAGCTTGACACAGTAAAAGAACTATGCTCATGTGTCATTTTTTCATTTGTTAACAAGCTTGACACATGAAAAGGAACTGTGCTCCAGGACCTTGTTTCATTTTTTAACGAGATTGACACAAGAAAAGGAATTGTGCTCTGACACCTTGTTCATGGCCCATAAGAGGCCATAGCTTCCAAGAGGTTCTCACTGGGTGGGAGAATAATTATTTAGAAGGTGCCAAAGGATCCAAGGGATAGATCAGGCTCTAATTCCCCCAGATAATAATTCACCATATCACCTTGTTGGCTTGTGGGGACCTGACCTAGGTTTAGTATTATTTAGAAAAACAAATCTCTACACTATTGGCCCTTTCGGCATCAGCACGCAGAGCACGGACCAAAGTCTCACTCGAAGTAGTATGGGGGGATGATAGAACCAATTTTCCCCACCCTGAGATGGTTGTGTTGTCGTTTTATTCCTTCTATTCATGATTTCACATAGGTCACTCAGTTCTAGGGCTCGCCAGACTAGCCCTATACTTTGGCCTTCAGTACCTCCATGGAAGGGTACGATCGACCTTCGCACAACCCTAACCTACGACTCAGGTACCTTCGCGCTGCTATGGCAGTGTATCATGTAGATTCCCAAACTACCCTAAGTGTCTTACTTATCTTACTAGATAATCACAGTTAGCATCGCGTAAATAGATATCCTTATTTGCGTTCAGTTATCCAACGTAATTACATTCATTCGTGCACCATATAAGAAGTATAAAGGAAATTCATACATAACATGACAAGATGCATTAATCGAAACAAAGATAAAGAAATTGCAGAATACGTTTCTTTATTGATATCTTCAAGCGATTTTAGACACTATCCACCCTGTGCACATAGTTGCAGGGGTCTGCACGCTCAGCTGTGGACTTCCACCCTAGGCCTCTACGCACTCAGCTGCAGAACCTTTACCTACGCTATGACCCGAAACTTAGACTTCTTACTTCATAGCTATGACTCTCTTAGACTTCAACCCATGACTTATAAAACTACTTAGAGCTTAGCTCTTTTTATACAATCCATGGTCCAAGGATCATGGGTAGGTCTTTTACAGCTGAATTTACTTTACAAAACTAAGGGCAGGCAACCCTTTATGAATTATGACACCTTCACGCTCCATGACCACGAGATGAAGATACTTTATTATTTTATTACAAAATTAGACCAAAAACATGGGCTTTTAGCTCTAAAACTGTCCTTGGGGAATCCCGTTCCCAACAGGCCCCCAACACAAACATCGCGACTTGCCCACAAGTCACTTAGCAGGCGTGGAGATCTTTGTGTGAAGCCCTGCTAGCTCAACCTGTATGATCACAACCTCGGTAGTGCACTGAGCTGCCACCTGCTTCGCATCTTCGACCATTTTCTCGGTCATTGCTCTTGCGCTATCAGCCTGAAGCTTTTGTTGCGTTGCTTGTAGAGTTGCAAGCTTGCCTTTGATAGATCCTGTCACTGTGTAAGCCTCATGCAGTTAGGGCTTCAGTCTGGCCTTCAACATTGCTTCCTTGTGTAGCGCTGCATCCACCTGTTCCTTCAGCTGCTTGGCCTCCTGCAGCTTGGCTAGTATTTGTGTCAGCGCGATAGTCTGCATTATGCCCTTAAACTCATCATAGTGATGTTGTAGCTTGCGTGCTTCTGTCTCTAGCCACTGTACATTGGGGTCCACTTGTAAGCTGTTCATGACCTCAAATGAATGCTCAAACAATTACGTGCAGTCCACTACTACACTGTCCATCGCCGCTACTGCTTCTTTGACAGCAGTTGCCCCACTGCTTCTTCACTTCTGGCAGAATTGAAGGTCGGGCCTTCAACTGTAACTCCGTGATTTGCAAGTTCAACTCCAATTGAACCTATGCCATCTCAATGTGAGTGTCGCACACCTCTGTGGCCAGCTTGCATATGTGCACCTTGACTGGCTCCTCCTCCGGAATGGCCAACTTTGGGATAATTCGGCATGCCTCCTTAACGACTTGCATAATGCGCTTGCTCTGATTGGTTGCCTTAGTCTCAGTAGTGATGGCAACATCTCTTTGTAGTGCCATCTGCTTGTTGTTGATCTATTGTTCATTGATCACCTGGAGGGCGTGGTGCTCTCGAGCCCTCAGCTCTGCAATCACTCCATCCTGCAAGAGGTGGAGCCTTTCTCACGGGAGTGTTACCAAGTTCAACCCTACTCCCTTTATGGTGCTGAAAATGGGCCTATCAGTCTCATTCTCTGTGGTCAGCTCTCCATCAGGAAGCACTATCACACTGAAGGCCTTCGCACGCAGCATTTGGGTAGCTTCTAAAGTGCCGAGAGCCAGGCTGGTAGACACTGTGCCAACCTGAGACGCATGGGTCTACAGTTCCTATAACCCTGTCAGGATGGCCCCCAAGATTATCTGTTGTTGCTACACAAACTGTTGCAGGGCCTCCGCGGTGACATCCCTCATTGTGTCACCGATATCATGCAAATTTCCCTCTGTTAGTGTGATGGGGTCTAGTGATGTCTTCGTAGCCTTTGATTTCTTCCTCGACCCCACTTTCTCTAGCTCCCTTGGCTACTTGATGCGGGCAAATGTCTCCTGTGGGTCCACGTCGTGTTGCTCGTCTGTCTCCTCCTCTATCTTAGGTGAAGGCAACCTCGCGCCTTTGTCAGAGCCTCACTCTTTTCAACCTATCTGCTTTGCTGTCTGCGTAGCCTCGTACTCAACTTGGACCTTTTTAGTGACCTCATTTTTCCTATTTTCAGCCAGCTGTCTCATCTTAAGCTTGGCCTCCTCCTTCTTCCTCTGCGTGGTAGACTTTCTCACTCCCACCGCCAAGTACATTGTAGCATGCCACTCTGCCGGCCATTGATTGAATACTGCATCAATGGCATCATCCGTTGCTAGATAAGACAAGTCGTACCATTTCTATGCAGGGTCCTTCCACACCCTGATGGATACATGATGGAAATCGGCTTTAATTTCTGTGTAGCCCTGCAGCTTAGCATACACCATAGGTGATAATCACGGTTTGCGGTTGATGGCCATACGGATGTTCATCTCTATCAAGATCCAGAAGATCTTGCTGTCCTTGACTTGTTGTGCATCCTTGGTCACCCACAATAAAGCGTACTTTGCTGCTTCTGGGAGGTCTAGCGTGATCGAAGGGTACTGGCTATCCTTTAGCAGCTCCCATGCTACCATCACAATTGACAACAGGAGCCATGCATAGTGGAACGTCTTGCTGAGCTCCTGCGCTTCGCGATAGTTCGATAGGAACTCACTGTGAAGGTAGTCTGACTAGTTGAATGGGACTCCTTCAACGCACTGAGCTGCTAGCGCGAAGACAGGTGCCGACACCTCATCAGCGCGACACTTCCTCATTACTTTCCCCGCTAAGATCTGTGTGGATACCTTCACAATAGGATCGCAGATGGTGGATATAGTGTATCTGCACGACTTCTTCATCAATTTAATTTTTTTTTCATGGATTCTGCGAGAGCCTGCTCGCCACCTTTTCCACCAAATATCATGGCTGGATTCTCTCCTGTATATGGCAATCGTGTTATCCAATGGATCAATCTATCCATGATGGGTATCAGCTCCTCTAGCCACAGACACCCATCATGCATTAAGCATAGTAGCTGCTTGATGACCAATACAGTAACCAAGGTGCGGTTGTAGTGTGACACCTAAAGTAAGTTGAGAAACCCTGCCTTGTCTACTCCTCAGAGCCACCTCCACAACTGCAATACGGTCATTCGAGAGTTCATATCGATGTTGTGACGCATCAACTGCTCGATCGCTAGGTGTGGGAACTTATCATGGTTGGCCATGTCCTAGTCTTCAAGTTTTAGTAGCAACACCCGCACCAAGTGTGGTCTATCGAAAACAATCTCATTCGGCAATAGAGGGGTTTGTAGAGGGTGTTGGGTGTGGAGCCTGATTATCTTATATATTCAAAAGTACCTCCACATTGGACCCCAGTTCAAAATGGGGGCGGCAACGCCGCCCGTAAAATATTCGCTGCAAGGGGGGTCCAGGGGGGGCGGCTGCGACCTTTGGGAGCCCCCCCCTGGCGGGGGATTTCAGGGGCAGCGCCCCCGAAGCTAAAAACAACTGTAAAATTGCCTTGTAAAAGTATAGTAATTTCTAGTCAATCTGGGCCATTCATTAGGCGGATGATCTGACGGTAGAACTTATGTTTAGTTAGGGTTTTTTGTCCCTAGAAGGCAACCCCTCTCTTTGTATGAGGGTATTGTATTTGAGGCTGTGAGATAGATGTGTATTCTGTGTGAGCGAGAAA
The DNA here is from genome assembly GCA_000404065.3 of Pinus taeda. Classification (NCBI taxonomy): domain Eukaryota; kingdom Viridiplantae; phylum Streptophyta; class Pinopsida; order Pinales; family Pinaceae; genus Pinus; species Pinus taeda. The sequence continues at coordinate 33,737 of APFE031428480.1, forward strand.
CAGAGAGGTGAGACTGTGAGAGAAGACAGAGGATATTACAGCGGAATTGCTGTAGGTTGTGTCTCTTCATTTTGCTGGATAATAGAAAGGAAGGACTGGCTGTTCGAGGTGGACGTAGCCCAAACTGGGTGAAACACGTATATTTGTGTCTCTCCTGTTTTGTGCGTTTTCTATGTTTATATTTCTGCATTATTTCATGTGTTCCATTGCTCCGTAATATATAATTTTCTAACAACTGGTATCAGAGCCGAAGGTCTATTTGGCTGATAAACTCG